>OX637645.1:14652614-14701358 GCA_951802225.1 Euspilapteryx auroguttella
AAACCTAATCAATAACAATATAATAAATCTGTACTAATCGATAAAACCATATTCTTAATTAACCCTTTTCTTCCCGCAGATTCACGTTCCCGTTAATTATTATTTCGTTCTCGCTCAGCCTCAGCATGATGACGTAGATAGACTGTGTCAGTCACGTGGTCGGACGAGAGTACCAGGCGGAGTATTTTGTTGTACCATGGTTGTGTGTTTGTGCAGGAGCGGCGCGTGAGCAACGCGCGCGCGGCAGCGACGGCGGCGCGGGAGGCGCGCGCGCGGGCGGCGGCGGCGCAGCTCGCGCGCGGCTACGTGGCCGAGCTGCTGCCCGCCGCGCTGGCCGGGCTGCGCGCGCAGGGCTACCTGCAGGACAAGCTGCACACTGGTTACTATCGCACCTACCCTTAGTGTAGGATGACGGTGCATTTACATTAAACGGATGCTCATTTTATCACCACTCTAGTGTTAACAGACGTGGAGCACTTCGTTGTACTTTCAATAATAGATGCTCCAAGAATGCTCTTTGATAGAGTGAGTTAAAAATGAGCATTCTAAGGCCAAGTTATACTCATTACAACGAAGGAAAACCCTCAAAGTAAGAGTTTACTTTTAGGTCCTGCTTACTTTCAGGGTACTTTCTCATTAGGCTGCAAGCAGCGCGGCAGTCACGCTGGTCAGAAATCATGACATTTGGCTGCAGCCACGCTGCTTCCGATCTTGTTGTGTTTTGCGAAGGAGTTCTTAGTGAGAAGTTTCATCGACTCTACAAAAGTTTATTCTTTTATGCACTTTTGCAGGTGTGGACGACGAGTTCGTGCCGTGGCTGACGGCGGAGGTGGCGCGCGAGCTGGAGGCCGCGCTGCGCAGCCAGGACCTGCTGACCGGTGAGAACTCTATAATAAAATATACCTTAATCATGTTAATAGCTATACGTTAATACTTTTTCAAATTACACTTAGATAGTACTCAATGGACACATTACACGACCCGCAATCGCTTTACTTTAACTCATTCATCGTGGACCTTGTGGGTACGCGTTATTTTTTGGTTTACCTTAGCTTTTATCTCAATCCGTCCGAGGCACAGTATTATCAATTAGTAGGAAGTTGGGTTAGAGTGAATTCCTATGGCTGAAATTGGCTCAGCTCTCAAATTCAAAATGGAAAAGGTTTGGATTGGAAATGCTATGAAAATGTTTGCTTGGTTTGTAGAGTTGGAATCAGACGTTTAGTAGGTATTTGTTCTTGTAAGAAAAGTATAATGGAGCTGTATTGTTTCAGAGCTGGTGCGCGAGGTGGTGAGCGCGCGCGGCGCGCTGGCGGGCGCGGCGGGCGCGCGCGCGGCCGAGCGCGCCACGCCGCCCGACTCCGTCACGCCGCCCTCCGAGATGGAGGAGGGCGAAGAAGAAGGTTTCTTATTTATTAGTACCTAGAATCTACTTTTGCCCCTTTAACCTATCGCTGCAAGAAATTTTCCACGAGAATTGTCCGACGTGATTGTCTTACAGCAGCTTGAATGTTAAAACCCGTAGAAAGGTGCTGTCGCAACAGCACTATATAAGTTGTTTCCGGACTCCGTCACGCCGGCCTTCGAGCTGCTGGAGGAGGGCGAGAAAGAAGGTTGAATATACAGGATGTTTTTGACAAGGCGGTAATAAATGAAATGTGAGGTTTAGCTCAGCAGACCTAACAAGTTTCCCTAAGCAACATAGGTCGAAATATCAAAACAAAGATCAGCTGTCCCGTACATTGACCCCGTCAGCTGATCGAGCAAATGTATGGAACAGCTGATTTTAGTTTTGAGATTTCGAACCATGTTTCTTTGGGAAAGTTGTTCGTTATGGTGAGCTGAATCACTCCATTCATTTATTACCGCCTTGTCAGAAACACCCAGTATACATATTGACACTTCTGCTGTCGGTATAGACACTTTTAGCCGGCTACAATATCTGTTACCACTTACCTCGCTGGGATAGAATGTGAAGCCCCTTCCCGTTCTCATTTCACGTCGCCGCCCTCGCTCCGTAATTCTTAAAGTAAAAGGTGGTCAAATTGTTCAATTTTCAAATTTCAAAACTTACAGAATTCAAGGTATCACTTATTGCACGTTTAGTAAACTAAACTATAGCCAGCTTATGCTATACTGCAAGAAGCGAGGTGATTCTTCGAGCGTTCGTGTCACGAGATCCGGCGTACCAAGTGGAGGCAGAGCGGCGGCGGCGGCGGCTCACCGCACGTGCGGTGAACCTGTCGCCGCGGCAGTCGTGGCCACGCTTAATGGACGCAAATATTTTTATTGTTAAATGAATTTGCGCCACCTCGCCACGTGCCGCGCGCATTCGCGACGCCTCGGATGAATGCCGTCATTAGAGTGCAGTGCGATTCGAATTAGCTAATCCCCGTGCGGGCCCCGCCTCTATTGCCAGGGATTAAGGTTTAAGTTGGCGCGGCGAGACATGGCGAGGGGTGCCTGCTGCGGTCATTGTGTGGGTCGCGAACAATTAAGATTGATACGGTGTGATGACGTTATGATAGGTTTGCAGCACAGTTCGGGCGCACTTGCCGCGCGGTTTGGTAAGACCCTTGTATTCCCCGCTACAAGCGGCGCGGTACACGTGCGCGACACATATTGAGAGCCGATTATTGTTGCTTAAACGCGCACAATTACTACTTATTGCTCATAATAAAATCATTTTGATAGAGAGACATCTATTGATATAGATCCACATGACAGAATTGTATAAGCAAATAGCTCCTTACTACCGACGTTACTTGGTAAAATTACTACAAACAAATTTACATTCTTCAAATAAAAAAAAAAATTAAGGGCGATTTTTTTTAGTTACCTAAGTAATAAATTTTTCATTTTGCACGCAAAAGGCGTGAGTGAAGCTGCGGACACCTACTCTATACACATAATTATAAATTAGTATTGCGTTGCGATTGGCGTAGATAAAATAACATGATAACAACAGTGTGCAAAACAAATGTCAACTGTAAACAAACCGGGAGAGTCGGCAGCGCACGTGGCCGCAGATCGCGCGATACCGGCGAGATACCATCTCTGCCGGACTGGAGGCTGGAGGCTGGAGATGCTAATTCAATAAGTGCGATACCGATACCGATTACCGCTTTCCGCCCCACGCCGCACGCCGCGCGCGCGAGGTACACCGCTACTAGCGCACCTGCCAACAATCGCTTTGGAATGACTGCTCCGTGGCTCAGTTGGCAGTGATATGGACTGAGAGTACTGAGACGCGGGTGCCCCGGGTTCAATTCACGGCGGAGGCGAACATTGATATGATGAATGTCGATGTTTTTTCCCGGTCTGGGACAGAGGAAGTATACCTACTGTTCGTCTCTGTATATGTATCGGGCACCCTAGATACAGGTTCTTCCTAGTTAGGGGCTCTGAGTGTGATGTATTATTATATTATTATTATAACAAAGTTTGCTACGATAATTTATTTGTGTTTGTCCGTTTCTAATAACGAAAAATGCAGACTGCAACTACTGGCTATCGAGTTTCCGGTTAGCACCACAGCCAAGCTAGTGCTTCCCGCTACCATTTTTGGCAAAACAAATATTTTCCTTGCACTCTGCGCACATTAGTACGTGCAATAACAAGTACAAATCAGGGAGTCAGCTGTTTGCTGCCGCCGCACCTGTCGACGCCGCTAGTGGCGGGCACAGGGGAGGGGAGCGGTGAGGCGGGGCGCGGGGCGCGGGACGCGTGTTGACGCAGCTGCGGGACGCGCGACCGCACTCGCCGCGCGCCCCTCGGACAATACAATAATAATGTAAAGAGCTTAAATGTTGCAGTTTGAAACACTTTATTAAACTACAATAATATCCGCGGATTTACACTCGGACCGCAATCGCTTTTAATTCCAAAAATTATAAAGCTATTTAGACATATTTAAGTAATATTTCCTACAGCGACCCGCTCTGCCTGCGCACGGTTGTAATATAAGAATCAAATAGTGCCCTGAAACTGCTTAAAAACAACAAGGCACCGGGTGAGGATGGAATCACGTCAGAGCTTCTGAAAGCGGGTGGAACACCGGTACTCAAAGTCCTTCAGAGGCTCTTTAATTCTGTCCTACTCGAAGGGACCACGCCTGAAGCATGGAACAGAAGTGAGGTGGTGCTTTTCTTTAAGAAGGGCGATAAAACCCTTTTGAAGAATTATAGGCCCATCTCGCTTTTGAGCCATGTTTATAAGCTGTTTTCCAGGATCATCGCCAATCGTCTCGAACGAAGGTTTGATGACTTCCAGCCTCCCGAACAAGCCGGCTTCCGAAAAGGCTTTAGTACCATAGACCACATACATACGCTGCGGCAAGTAATACAGAAGACCGAAGAGTATAACTTGCCGCTATGTCTAGCGTTTGTGGACTATGAGAAGGCCTTTGATTCGGTCGAAACATGGGCGGTGCTAGAGTCTCTCCAACGATGCCGGATTGACTATCGGTACATCGAAGTGCTGAAGTGTTTGTATAGCAACGCCACCATGTCTGTCCGAGTACAGGAACAGAATTCGAAGGCTATTCCCTTGAACAGAGGCGTGAGACAGGGAGATGTTATATCTCCGAAACTGTTCACCGCCACTCTAGAAGACGCCTTCAAACTTCTAGAATGGAAAGGGCAGGGCATCAATATTAACGGCGAATACATCACTCACCTTCGGTTTGCCGACGACATCGTAGTCATGGCAAGGTCGATGGAGGAACTCAGCACGATGCTCGAAGGCCTCAACCGAGTCTCCCAACAGGTGGGCCTTAAAATGAACATGGACAAGACGAAGGTCATGTCTAATATCCATGTTCTGCCTACCCCAGTTATGGTTGGGAACTCGGTTCTCGAAGTTGTCGACGAGTACGTATACCTAGGACAAACCATCCAGTTAGGTAGGTCCAACTTCGAGAAGGAGGTCAATCGCCGAATCCAGCTCGGACGGGCGGCGTTCGGGAAACTACGCAACGTCTTCTCGTCCAATATTCCTCAGTGCCTGAAGACGAAGGTATTTAACCAATGTGTGCTGCCAGTGATGACATACGGTTCTGAAACGTGGTGCTTCACTATAGGGCTTATGAACAGGCTCCGAGTAGCTCAACGAGCCATGGAGCGGGCTATGCTCGGGATTTCTCTGCGGGATCGAATCAGAAATGAGGACATACGCAGAGAAACCAGGGTCACCGACATAGCCAAGCGGATAAGCTCGTTGAAGTGGCAATGGGCAGGTAATATAGCCCGCAGAACAGATGGCCGCTGGGGCCGAAAAGTTCTCGAGTGGAGACCACGGATCGGCAAGCGCAGCGTAGGACGTCCACCGACTAGATGGACGGATGATCTGCGCAAGGCTGCGGGTCCACGCTGGATGCAGGCCACCTGCGATCGGTACAGATGGAGAGCCTTGAGGGAGGCCTATGTCCAGCAGTGGACGTCCTACGGCTGAAATGATGATGATGAGTGTTTTCATAATATCATTTCATATGAATCAATACACCTTCCTTTCTTAGTAAATTTGCTAATTTTAACAGTGAAAACAGCTTCAAACTCTGCGTTGCTTTAAATGCGGAAATTAAGGCAGACAGCGCGGAAAGATAACTAATTGAGAATACAGAACTATTTAAATGATAACCGGCCAAAAGAAAATATTTCCAATATATAAACAAAAACAATTGCATAATTATAATATTATTTGGCTTACGATAATAATTTGTTGCGGTTGTGTGTATTTTAATAAAATACTGCCGAGTACCAAGTAGTGTCGAAGCGGGACGCTCGCTCTATATTCCATAATTAAATTCCTCTTTTAAATTCGTCACTCCGCAAGTCGCATAATATATTTTTTGTCCGCGCACTTGTGCGGATTATACACTAAACTGTTTGAATGTTCATTTAAATTGCACCGACGTGTATTATGTAATTTAGGGCGTGTCGTGAACTGTGATTGCTTGTTGCAGAAGTGGAGTAGCGGCAGCTCCGAGTTTCGGTGAAACATTGAAATCCTCCGTCCAGATTCGCCTCAACAATTTACTCTAATAAGTAGTTTATTTAGGCTACCGGCTAGTTCTAATAGGTTATAATTTATTACGAATTGTAAAATAAAACAAACTTTATTAGCTTGTGAATTAATATTCATATATATATTTTTAGATTTGTATGATAAAATTTAGTTTGTAATAAATATAATGAAGTATTTGTTTTTGTTAACTAAACAAGCGATTATTCAAAGTAAATTCGTGTGCAATGGTGATGAGGACTACGCTTAAACGTAGAAGCTGTAGCCACTACGTAGCGGGTTACGGTTTACGTAGCGGCTACGGTCGTATCGTAGCAGCTACGGTTTACGTAGCGCCAGACTACGATTAATCTACGCGACGTGTGTGTATGTACTGTACGTAATAATGACCATACGTATGACCAACACGACCGTGGCGTTCTTGTTGTTTTGGACAGAACAGAAACATTTGAATTATATAGAAGTCAAGAACTTGAGAATCTTATAACATTAAGAATAAGGTTACATCTCAAGAGGCGTGTTTTGTATAGTACTTTTATTACCTACTTATTATGTTTTTATCTCAAATTTGTTATTGTTTAATTATTCAAATAATAATATACCTGTCTGTTATTTTCTCAAAGCTTTTTATTTCAAACAAATCATTGCTGTTCGTTTATTTTACAACAGTAAAGTTAAATTGGCTTCTAAACAATTCTTTACATTCAATATTTTTTTTTGAAATTAACGAAATATTAAGTAAGTACTTAACATAATGAAAAATGAAAATGTACAATAGTTAAAAATTTATGATATTTAGTATTTTACATTTACATAACAGCCAGATTCAAATGCGGGTCCAATTTTAATAAATTGTCTATAAGAAACTCTAAAATATATCTATCCAAATACAAAAATTAAATTTCTTAATCGGATAACAATTAAGACAGACCAAATAAGATTCAAGAAGTAAGTATAGGGTAGGTAGGTACTTTTCTAACTAAATACCTAGATAATATGTTAGATATTGAAGTTAAATTAATCCTGCCTGTACGATTTTTACTTAGCCCATAGGTACTGTTATCTATCTCTATGTAGTTGCAACCGGCACCTTGCGTCGAGTTCGGGGTGCCGGAGGGACCGCCCTCAGGGAGAGGGCGCGAGGGCGGAGGGCGCGCGTATATAGGCTGACTCCTGCGCTTGCTCCGCTCAAACATTAACCAGTTCCCGCCACGCTTGTATCTTAATTAATCTCTAGGTTAAAATTCAACTAAAAAAAATCTCTTAAGAGTGTCGGTGGAGCCTCCTCCATTCATCCCTGTTCCCCGCCAGATGACACGACTACGCTGACTCCCTCAGTAACTTCTTCTTTGTCGTCCTCGTTGCAACACTCCAGCGTGAAAAAAAAGCAATCTGTATAAAATTGGTTCTGAATTAATATTCTGGTGTGATGGATTCTGAGTGCGATGAGTGGAGCGAGGCTGCGGAGGGCGCCGGCGGCGGCGCGTGGGCAGCGCGCGCGCTGGCGCCGGGCTGGGTCTCGCGCGCCTTCTCTACTGCCGACCTGCTGCGGCACTGCTGCGCGTCCGAGCCGATGCACGTGAGTTCAATTTCTATTTACTGCTTTCATTGTTAGGTCAGTGGTAGTGATGTGGATGTGGACTGTCAAGAGGGAGCACCGGGTTAGATTCAGGCGGGGTCGAACATTGTTATGATGAATATGATGTTGTTTCCCGGTCTGGGTGTATTTTTTCTTCTCTGTGGTATGTGTTTTGGGCACCTTACATACAGCGGTTCTCACTACCTATATTTAGTTCGGTACTCTACAGTGTGATGCGTTATTTATTGGTATCACTCTAGATTCGAAACTTCAGTGGGGCCCCCATATCTCAAATCTTGCGGCAAGGCTCAGTTCGGCTGCGTACGCAATCTGGAAAATCAGAAAATTAACTGATGTGTCTACCGCGAGACTTGTGTATTTCAGTTACTTTCATAGCTTAATGACCTATGGCTTGCTTCTATGGGGAAGAGCTGCAGATCTTAACTTAATTTTTATTCTACAAAAACGCGCAATTAGAAACATTTATCAGCTTAAAGCTCGCGAGTCCCTCAGAGAAAAATTCAAAGAAATTGATATTTTAACGCTTCCTTCCCAGTACATCTTCGAAATTATTATGTATACTCGTAGAAATATACATATGTTTGATAAAAAATGTGATAATTAAGGACCTTAGAACGCGTAGCAAAAACCAACTCAGTATTCCACAGAACAGACTAAAACGGACAAACAAAGGCTTTATAAGAAACGAAGTAAGATTCTATAACATGATCCCAGAAGAGATTTTGATCCTGAATGATAATGAGTTTAAAACTCGTATCAAAAAAGTTCTGATTAAGAAAGCTTATTACAATATTGATGATTATGTAAACGACAAAGACGCATGGAAGTAGTCTAGCTCTGCACTTAAGATATTTTCATTATTTCATGTACTTACTTTCATTTTTATTAATCTGTATGATGTTCATTGTATTGTCACCTTATTGTATTGTATAATTGTAATATCACAAAAGCAAAAAGAGAGATAAATTGTAAAGTAGAGTTTGTTACCCCTTTCTTCTCTACGCTGTAAAATCATTGCGAAAGGGAGTAGAATCACTTGACAGAGGAGGGCTCGTTTGGGGGCTTCTCCAGGCGACTATTGTCGTAAGGCAAGCCAAACATTTGTTTGCCTGAGCCAATTGGTGGGCACCCTGAACTACCTCGCCTCTCACAGTATAGGATACTTTACCAAATAAGGTATCAATAGCGATTAGATTAGATGTAGTCTAATTGACTTTCAGTGATATCTTGTATCCTATATTGAATAATGATTTTTTGATTTGATTTGGTTTGATTTATTTATTGTATCTGGTTTGTGCTATGTGTACAATATCAGCGACGACGGCGGATGACATAAAGGAAAAAATAGTTATAAAGGAAGTATTATGCACGACTCGCGGTCGTGTGCGTTGCCCGGATTGTAGGACGTGTAGAAGGGTCGGGCGGGACCCGTCAATCTCCAACATTATAGTGTTCTACCTGCCTTCGATTCCACTTGTAAACACAAGAAATCTAGTCGTAGCCATACGCCACGCCACTATGTGTACTTCAAGCTGTAATCCTCATCTTTTAAATCTTCGCTAAAACAAATTTTAAGAATGCAAATAATTAGTCATGAATTGATCCAAATTGGTCCACAAAGTAAAATAATTAGTCCACTTATACTTTAGAAGTTATAGCCAAATGTTTGTGAGGATTATGGCTTGACGTTCAAGCTGTAATCCTCATCTCTGGTCCAAGAAAACGGTAGGGTCTATCGACTTGGTTCAGGTCTAAATAATTAGTCCTCAATTGATCCACACGACATGCCAAATCTCAGAATTGGTCCTCCAGAGGTTCCGAAGTTATAAGGGCATCTTAGTGAGGATTATGGCTTGAACATTTGGCACCTTCAATTATCTCCGAAACGCCTATAGCTATTGGTTTGAAATTTGGCCAAAAATTAATCCTCAATTGGTCCACCAGAATCATAATCATTTTTAACTCGGTTTTCTTTGAAGAAGTACGTTAAAATCATCGGTTTTACTTTCCCATACATTGCGATCCATGTACAGTTGTGCACAAAATAATTGATAAACATTGATATTAACCGGTTACCTAAACGATTCTTTAGAAGAGTAAAGTGGGTAAAGTATGTACTTATTATTTTGACGAGTTCCCAATTACGTAAATGTACTTACCAAGATATTTAACCAAAAAAAACCTTTATCTATGATTTATATTTTTGCATGTACTTCAATTAAAAGTTTACAATAGTTTCTTTTCTTACTTAACTTAATTACAGCACCGTTTATTTTGCAAAAAATATTTAGTTTTAACAAAATCACAGTTGGTTCAAGTGTAAATAAAACAACAACAAAAATTTGTTATGTACTTGCGCTTGCACCTCTCATTAATTAATTGTTTAAAGTAACCAGTGTTACTATGTTTGACATTATGTGTCTGTGTCAACGTAAATTGCTATCTATGTGTATGTATACATATTTTTATTATTTTGGATGTAAGCAATAATAAGCAATTTTGTAAGGGCGACATTGGATCTTTCTGTCCATTACGCAAAATGTGTTTTAAAATGCGGAGGGGAGACGGAGCTGCGGGGAGTAAGTAAGTACTATTTATATTATTATTATTAGGTACCTACTACTATTGTATAAAATACTAGTCGACCCGGCGAACTTTGTACCGCCCGACCTCTTACTACATTGTGCATGTATTATACTTTAAACCTTCTTCTTAAATCACTCTATCTGTTAAAAAAACCGCATCAAAATCCGTTGCATAGTTTAAAAGATATAAGCATACATAGGGACAGACGCGGAAAGCTACTTTGTTTTATACTATGTATTGATGATATTGATGACAACAGTAACAAACAACACAGTGTAAGGGAAGCTTACGTCTACTATCTCTATATGTATATATTGTAACACTGATCTCTATCTTCGATTGCGTGCACGCTGCTTTTGAGTGGAGACAAGGATAGCGCTATTTGGCCAATCCTGGGTTAATAAGAGACATCATGCGCGATACTCCTGTAGAGTTACATTAAATAATATATACACGAGTATAGCGCCTGACGCGCGTCGCGGGACTGTTGTCTCTTATCAACCCGGTATTGGCCAAATAGCGCTATCCTTGTCTCCACTCACGCAGCGTGTGCGCACGCAACTGCGCACTTGAAAATAGAGCCAGGTTCTCGAATGTCGAAGAGCTAGTATTAGCTAAACTAGAACAGGACTAGAATGTAGCTAAAACGGGTATATTTGTAGCCAAAAAGGGGAGATGAAAAAAAACAATGTAAATACTTGATAAAATTATTTCGTTTATTTATTAAAAGTATAGTTTCGCGCCATACCGAAAGTTACCACCTCACCATAAAAAACTGTGATTATTGCAATGAAGCAACTGTGATTATTAAAACAATTTTTTTTTTGTTATTATTATAATTGAACTAACTGAGATTATTGTTAGTTATTAAAAATAAGTAAATAAGTATAAGTATTGTGATATAAACGGTGATTTAATTAAGTTAAGTAAGAAAAGACACTATTGTAAACTTTTAATTGAATATAAACTTACAAAAATTTAAATTATACATAGAAGTTTTTTTTGGTACATTAATGATTCACCTGCAACTAGTGATAGCAATCAATCAATCAGGCTGTCTTAAACATAAGTACATAGCGAAAACCAAACCCACTTTCACTTTTCTAAAGAATCGTTTAGGTAACTGGTTAATATCAATGTTAATCAATTATTTTGTGCACAACTGTACATGGATCGCAATGTATGGGAAAGTAAAACTGATGATTTTAACGTACTTCTTCAAAGAAAACCTAGTTCGAAGTGATTATAATTCTGGTGGACTAATTGAGGATTAATTTTTGGCAAAATTTCAAACCAATAGCTATAGGCGTTCCGGAGATAATTGAAGGTGCCAAATGTTCAAGCCATAATCCTCACTAAGATGCCCTTATAACTCCGGAACCTCTTGAGGACCAATTCTGAGATTTGGCATGTCGTGTGGATCAATTGAGGACTAATTATTTACACCTAAACCAAGTCGATAGACCTTACCGTTTTCTTGGACCAGAGATGAGGATTACAGCTTGAACGTCAAGCCATAATCCTCACAAACATTTGGCTATAACTTCTAAAGTATAAGTGGACTAATTATTTTACTTTGTGGACCAATTTGGATCAATTCATGACTAATTACTTGCATTCTCAAAATTTGTTTTAGCGAAGATTTAAAAGATGAGGATTACAGCTTGAAGTACACGCCACTATACATTTTCTGTCCATTCCTATAGATGTTGGTTGACTCAGAATCCGGCGCGGCGCTGGCGGCGGCGCGGCTCGCGCGCGACGTGCAAGAAGCGCACTTGAGGCTGGAAGCGGCGGAGACTGAGGGGGCAGGGGTCGCGGGGGTCACAGGGGTCACGGGGAGCAGCTGGCGCGTGCGCTGCGAGCGGGCCGCGCCGCCCGGCGCCGAGCTGCGGCTGTGGCCGGCCGACTCGGCCCGCCTGCCCTTCCTCACGCCGGATCACATACGAGGTAGAGCTTGTTTTTATAAGGATACCTATAATATACCTACCTAAGTACTTAAGTACTTACTTAAGTAAAGAAAGTTATGAAATACTTAGATAAGTTTCTTTATTAATGTAATAGAGAACTTTCTTTACTTAAGTAGGTACCTAAGTAGGACATTAGCTTTTGCTACGTTTAAGAATTGGTTTCCTTAACTTACATAATTGTTTCAATAACAAGGTTGTTTTGCATTACTCAATTTTTTCGAGTTTCAATAAGAATGTAATGCACCATGTCAATACTACCAATCTATTACCTTCATTGCCGGCGGGCTTTCTTAATCAAGAGCGATCCGCAGTCTGTTGTGTCACGTTTAATAGTGGAATTTTATAGCGTGATATTTGCCTTCCAGCCCTCTTTAATAAGTATGCTCTGGTAGCCATAGACTTCTTACGCTGTGACACGAACTCTAATGGGTTAAGCTCGACACCAAAAAGATTATGAAGATATTGTATTAATTAAAGGGTATTAATTTATTGCAGGCAAAAAGGAGTACGTGTGTCTGGAGTGCGGCGCGCGCTTCGAGCGTCCCAACCCGCTCAAGGTGCACATTTTCCTAAACTGCAAGCCGTTCTCGCGGCGCCGGTTCTGGTCGCAGTTCCTATCCGGCCCGCCGCCTCCGCCGCCCGCACTCACCCCGCCGGCGCCTGTAATCGCCGCGGAAGCGCTGCGGAGGCTCCACCCGGCGGCGGCGGAGGCGTTAGCGGCGGCGTGGGGCGGCGCGGGGCGCGGAGGACACGCCTGTCTCTACTGCGGCCGCGTGTATTCGCGCCGGTACGGATTGAAGATTCATGTGCGCACGCATACGGGGTACAAGCCGCTGCGTTGTTCCCACTGCCGCCGCGCTTTTGCCGATCCCTCTAATCTCAATAAGCACCTGCGGTTGCACCGAGCCGCGCCCCCCTCGCCTTCACCCGCAATTCCCTCCCCCGCGCTCCCCTCGCACGTCTGCGCGCTTTGCGGCGCGGCGGTGGCGCGGCGGCGCGACCTGCAGCGACACATGCGCACGCGGCATGGACAGACAGATATCGAAATGAAATGTGAACCGTGACTTAGTAGTCAAATAGGTAGGTACATATTAGTATAGCTATGGTAACGTCGCCGACGCAAGCGATAGCTCTGCGTCGGCGACAAAACCCCAAATGCAAAAGACTAATACTTAAATCATTTCTTTAATCTAGCTATATTTAAGTGTTATCTATAAACAATTATTAAAAACGATAATTTGTTGTAATTTTTTCCCCCTTATCCCGCCCTCCCCTAATAAAAGTGTCGGGTAGTTTTGAGTAGTTGTACTAATATTTAGTGCGTCTGCTGCTTGGCCTGCAGACTGCGGTCGCGCTCCTCGGCGATCGTACGGTGGCAGCCTAGGACGGCGTAACAGTTTTGTCTATAGTCTCGTGCGCCCTAGACTATTACCCAAGAAGAGCTATTTGGTAATACATTAAACCAGAAGTGTTACGCCGTCCTAGACCGCTACTGTACAGTAGGAGCGCGAGTTAATTTTCATCCTGAGGGATAGGAAATGCGCGCGTCGACGACAAGCAAGAAAAACAACGAATGCGGCGACGTGGGGAATGCGGAGCGCGCTGGAATGGAAATGATCTCGCGCGCCCACTGTACCTTAGGTCACAGCTAAGGTTTAATTTGCCACCCCTCTCCCCCCTGCCTCCCCTCTGGCACTCTGGCACAGTAGTAAAAGTCTCCGGTAGTTTTATACAGTTATATTAATGTTTGTTTAGTGCGTGGCCTGCTTGGCCTGCAGGCGGCGGTCGCGCTCCTCGGCGATGGTGAGCCGCACGCCGCGGCCGCGCGGCAGGCTGATGTACGCCTTCGTGCCCTTGCCGATGATAAACACGTTGTGCAGTCTGCAGACAAACATTACTACTGCACTGGGAATATTCTTGGGGAAAACTAAAGTAACGCCAGACGCCAGTGACACGAGATAAAAAAAAACCTAAACATACAAAGTTAAGAAAGTTATTTTTTTTTGAAATAACGAATAAATACACGTGTTAGTAAACAAACGTAATGTAGTATACTGTGAATATACTATAACTTTGGATTGTTTAAGTTTTTTATCTCGTCTCGGTGGCTTACGAGCGCAAATTTCAAAATTGGAATTTCGATTTCGAAAATTTAATGTAGACAGAATATATGGACAGATTGGGGAACTAATAGTTACACACAGGGTGGAATTTTATTTTGCCATCGAAAGGGTAAGTACTCTTACTTGGGTACGTAAATATTTTATTAAAAAGAAAACTATTTTTTTTACGAAAAAGAACTACATTGCACACTTTGATCACTGTGATACTTAGTTGGTTAGTTATAGTCGCCACACAAAATAAGAAGCCCGTTTTGACGTTGTCATTTTGACGTAATTAGTGATTGAAGGTTGCACATCGCAAAAATCTATTTTAGTGAAAAGTTCTAGTACGTATATTCTGTACATATTAAAAGTATTTTCCATTTCCACCCTGCAAGCCATGTATAGTGTGTGTGAGTGTGTGGCAGTGGCAGCGGCAGTGGCACACGCACCTGGTGGCGAAGGTGTGTCCGGTGGAGTCCTTGATGTGCACGATGTCGAAGGAGCCGGGGTGGCGCTCGCGCGACACGATGGTGCCCACGCGGCCCAAATTGCGTCCGCCCGTGATCATGCACAGGTTGCCTGCACAACACGTATTCATATTCGTTTATTACATTATAGATTTTAATTACATGTCAAAATAATAAAAGTATTAGTAAAGTTATAAATAATATAAATAAACAACACACGCGCTTGATATACGGTGGTATGGTACACGGCAAGGTGAACAAATCACTTGTTTGATGCTTATTTCGATCAAAAAATTTGTGCATAATTTGTGATATACACAAGATGCAGTATTAACATAACAATGCAACATTTAAAGGCAAACAAGGGATTTTCAACTGGGTACTTTTTTGTCTATTGCGATACAACTAAAAGTATTCTGTATAAGAAAAATATCTTCATTTAAAAAATCCTTGGGATTTTCACAAGTGTTAGGTAAATATACATTGCAGGAATTATACTGCCGCGCTAACTAAGAGTGCAATAACTTGATTTTTGACGTTTTTGAGTTACATATATATTCGGAATCTAATCGAGCTAAAGCTAATCGAGATCTACAACTCTCTCAAAGAAACTTTTTATGAAACCTTCAGGAACCTGTTTTTTCAGCAAGCAAGAATGCAATTACTTAAATTTCGTCACTGCTTTCCTTATCAAAATAACAATAATTATAGTTATGGTGACAAAATTGTTGAACTACGCATACATTTCTAGTTATAAGCACAATAACTATGACGTTGTGCCTCTTATGTTATGAAGAACTCGAAATTAGAATATCCGTTTGCAAATCATAAAAACAATATGTGTGACTTATTGTACTAATGATTAGTAATATTCCCTAAGGAAAAGGGCAAATTATATAATAAAATAACAATATATTAGGGACTCTGAATAAGGATTTGGTAATCATCTTAGAAACAGTGAACTAACTGCGACTACAATTCACTGATACTGTATTTCGAGCCTTGATTCTATAATTATGTCATACGATTTTCCATGCCTACTTACTTTAAGCAAATGTTTTAATTTATTTTACGTATTTATAAACTTAAGTTATCATGACTAACGTAGCTTTTAATTTTTTGTTTTAAGTTTTGAACAACTATGGACTTTAATGTCTGAAAATAAATAGTTATTATTATTAATAAATAAGATTAAAAAAGTCTTAGATTTCCATGACTTTGTCGATGCTGTCCATGGTTAAATTTCACGAAAAACACAGTTCAAGCTTTTTCAGTGACTGTTTTTTGATGATGATTGACTTTTCTGAAAAGTTTTAAATAATAAAAATTGAACCAAGGGAGTATTTGAGGGACAATGTCTGTAAATGCCGAGAACGGTCACTTATAAATTAATAAATAATCTCAATTGGAAGCGAAGAACTTTACTTTTTATCGATGAAAGTTAGATTACTAAGGTACTTCACATTTTAATTTAGAAATAACTTTTTGCTTGGGATCTTAATTATTTTTTGTAATATAATTTTAGAAAACATATTGCAGAATTATATATGAACCATGTTTAAACTTTATCAAACGAGTCATCTTAAAACCGAGAAAGATGATTTTCTCATATAAAATGGGTTGCCTGGAAGAATTTTTAATAAGCCGTAACAATTGCTCTTTATCTCACCTATTCAAAATTTCACTTTATTTGTATTATTTTTTAATTTTACTTGTTTCATTTTGGAAATATTTTTTTTATCAAAAATTCATGTTATGTCTATTAAATATGGTCCAAAAATACTGATTCTACTAAAATACGAGATAGATTGTAATTGTAAACTTATGTTCATAATTCACAGTTTTTTCTTCTTCATAATATTCATTCATTTTTATAAAACTTATAATATTCATGAAAGAAATGTAAATATTGTTGTGTTTCACAAGCATTTCCAACTAGATAACATGGATGATTCTAACGATAAATGCAATAACTTCAACAGTTATTGTATTTATGGTTAAAAATCATTAAGCCTGTGATAAATTTAAACGACAATATGTTGCTTTGCTAAAGATAAACACAATAAGTAATGTTTAATTGTTTAATTATTGTATTTATGACAAGTGATGTTAGCCTGTTCCATGGAACATTCCTAATTATAACCACCTTTTTAACGATAACAGGCTATTTTCTTAATATTTATACATATTATATATTTGAATTAGTTCTGTATTTGTTTCGCTTTCAATTAGTTAAGGATTCATGTCGATACGTTTAATAGGTCATGAGTTATGATGAATATAAAGTTCAAAACTTTAAACGCGTTTTTCTCGAAAGCGCCAAAATCGAGTTATTGCACTTATAGTTAACGCGGCAGTATAGGTGAATCACTTTGTGCTACAAGAGATCCACCTGTAAACCCGCAATGTACAATTATTACATGTCAAAATGTTTTTCATTCATATTTTCATTGACAACGGCAATAGTAGTACTGATTTCCAGATGTTACAGACAGAGTAGTTAGGAAATGTAACTAGGATCTTCTACAGTCCTGCCTGAATAACGAGACGACGAAAGTTTTTTAAGCACTGAGTTGTAAGTAGAATGAAAAAAAACTCACAGGGTGTTTTTGACAAGGTAGTAATAAATCAAAGGGGGGATAGCAACATCCCCTCTTTGATTTATTACACCGATCAACTTCTCCTAAGCAATTTAGGTCAAATCTTAAAGCAAAAATCAGGTGTCCTGTACATTAAACCCTTTTGTTGATTGAATGTATAACCAGCTGATTTTGTTTTCAGATTTTGACCCATGTTACTTTGTAAAAGTTGTTTGTTATTGTGAGTTAAATCACGCCTTTAATTTGTGTCTGACTTGTGGGAACCATCCAACTTATGCACGTGCAGGTGAAGGATGCTGGGTATAAGCCGCCCACGACGGATAATCAGTGACACACTTTTTGTAGAAGGAAAATAGAAAGTACTTATTGCAATAGCGCTACGTCAAAAATTCAATACAAAATAAAATTGGTCAGATTATTGGTCCTACAAATTCCGTCAAGGCACTAAGGCGGAGGTGGAGCCAGAGAAGAGTTGGGCAGGAGGCTGAACAGAATACTCACCTGAGTCGAACTTGATGAAGTCCATGATCTTGCTCTCGGCGATGTCGAGCTGCACGGAGTCGTTCACCTTGATGAGCGGGTCGGGGTAGCGCAGCGTGCGGCCGTCGTGCGTGCTCAGGTACGGCACGCCCTTGGGGCCCGTGCCCACCGCGCGCACCTTGCACAGCTTGTACTGCCGCACAAACACACACGCTCTTACTCATTACTAATATACAAGTTATTAACTTAAACAGTGGTAATGGGTTTCAATCTTACATTAATCAATTAAGTTTTCTATGATTCTATGATTCACTGGATGAGGGTAGCTCAAGATTGGTCATGGTGGCAATTTATGTGGGAGGCCTATGTCCAGCAGTGGACTTCTTATGTCTGAAATGATGATGATTCAGGAAAAACATATTTTAAATTCTCAGACCCTAGAATATATTTGCAAGTTGCAGAATAACACTCTACTGACCTTAGCCTCCTCAGGTGTGATTCGGTGAATAGTGAAGCGTCCCTTGACATCATAAATCAGACGGAACAACTCATTTGTCTTTTCAATAGAAACAACATCTGTAAAAAGGAAATTATAGGTAAAAACAAATGTGCAAATAATATATACCTCTAATAGGTTAATAATTATTTTGAGGTTAGGTTGTATGAGAACATCATTGAAACTCCTTATTCTACACAGTTTTGCCCTAGATTTAAATTCAACACAGGTAATCCAGGGTCTGCTAGCTTTACTTGCTGCTATGGTTAAAGATCACAAGCCAACCCAAACCTAACCTACAGTTTTTACCCTAGATTTGAATCTAACACAGGTATTGCAAATAGAAGGAGAAGAAATCGCAAATGAAAGACATAAATCTGACGCTATCACTACGGTTCCTTTAAAAACAAAATATAAATTAACAAAAAAAGAAATCCCACCTCCATAATATGGATATTATTCATTATTATTATTATTCATTATTATTAACAAAAATCGTCATTAAATTTTCAGGTTTTAAAAAAAATCACAACTGCAAAACTAATAATCCGATATTTGGCTTTCTTGTGACAAGATATTTCACCAAAATAAATCATGAAAACAAAAGTTTAGTCCACGTAAATGATTTAACAATCAATCCAAAGGAAACACCTTACAATAACAATTGCTGGCCTCCAGACCAAAAGAGTCAGAGTACAATCAAAATACTCATTCTTATAGGGCTGTTTTACCAACACATTTAGCTTAAATGCTTCAGCCCCCTTATTTGGCAAATAGTTTCATTCTCTTCAACTTCCCAAGATTTAATTTTGTCTAAAGAATTTATTTTAGTAATCCGGCAGGTAAATAAATATCTTATTACATCTAAAGATAACTCTATCTTATAGAATTCTTTGAAAGAAATGTCTAAAGCAGTGGAGAAGTAGTAGGTAAGGAATCATATAGCGTTTTGGAATGAAGGGGCAGGATAACACAACACTCACCCATGAAGCCGGCGGGGTAGGTGGGGTCAGTTCGCACCTTGCCGTCTACCTTGATGAGGCGCTGCTTTACAATTTTGAGAACCTCATTGCCGGTGAGCGCGTACTTGAGGCGATTTCTTAGGAAAATAACGAGCGGCAGGCACTCGCGCAGGCGGTGCGGGCCCGTGCTGGGCCGCGGCGCGTACACGCCACCCAACTTGTCCAACATCCATGCTTTGGGAGCATTTAAACGCTTCAGGTGCTTCTTAGGACCTCGCGCCTGCCGACAACAACACAATCACTCTATGGACTAAACATAATGAAGCTGCGGTAACGCCAAATAAGTAATAGGCACCTTTTAACCGGCACACAATAAATAACCACGGGCCAAATACATTCTTACAACTGAAAAACAAACGACTTTCTAAAGAGATTAAATCTTGATCGAAAGTATAAATATACATTTAGATAGGTTATTTAGGTTTTCCATGCCTTTTATAAGTCACAGTTAATACATTTCAATTAAATTTAACACAGATTTTCATGGATTTATCACGAATATCAATAAGAACTCACCATGTTGGAAACTTTTATCTAAAAAAGACAGAAAATAAATCAGAATAGATTGACGCAGTCTGGCTGTCAGTTTCTAAATTGATTGATTGAATCAATTGAATGGGATTGTTTTTATTGTTTGATTTATTCGACCATTCTGTGCATACAATGGAACGTAGTTTATACATCCAATTCTTCTGTTGAGACGAGAAGCAGAAAGGGAGGGATAGATTCCCAGGCCGGCAGGAGTCTTTAGTGCTCCCGCGCCCGTGGAGGCATGCTAGATGCTAGTGTATGAAGGTGCATTGTTTTCTCACGATGGCATAAAATTCACAGTTTGTGCCTCCGCAAACGTCATCCCCGAGGCCCGAGGCACTGCATCTCTACGGGAGCCCCAACAAAACCCTGATGCATTATAAAAATATTGTGCTCGCAGGGTCTCTGTATAGTATACAGTGTATGACCCAATTAATCTTGTCCTTACTGAAGTTCAGCCAAATACTGCAAGTGTAGTGTAAAACAACTGTCAAATTTGACTGGTATTTTTAAGCATTAAAAAGTGCAGTGTTAAAACCGTGCGTACCTTTGGGAGCAAGTATATTACCTACCGTCCGGGGCCCCAAAATTGTTGCTAGCTTGTTTGTCCAACCTCCGAATACCATATACCTGTATATTAAATAAATAAATATTGTGATTAAATTACTTCGTAAAAACAATTGTTTTTAAATGATAAAAGGTATATAAGAAATTAAAATCAAGAAATTAAAAAAAAAAATATTTAGACTCAAGTAATAATAACATAATCATAACGACATGGTAAAATATACCTACTTAATTATTCTTAAAAATTTGGTTGTTTTGTTGAGTCATTGTGACAGACAGACAAACGGACTATCGAACAGAATTAACATAATTATATACTTCATTCTCAACCGTTTTATTACAAAGTGAATTTATTAACATCCTGTATCAGTACGTTTAAAGTTTCTATTCGGAAATGAACATTATTAAAAAGAACTTATTGCTCGAATGTCGCCAAAGTACGCCTTTTGCTTGTTTTGAAATTGGTACTCGCCATCCTGCCGCTGCTTTTAACGTAACTCGCAGGTAGTTTTCTTAGTTTTAAACACAATAAATCTAAATTCATCAGGTTTTTGCAAGCAAACTAAAGGAGCAACCAAGATGATCACAGAAAAAATAAAATGGCCGGGTAGCGTGACGTACTGTGCTGTGAGTTTGAACACTCAAGCACGCAACAAATATTTCGATGCAGGACTTTGGGTAATGCTGTGGAGGTTGGCTAAAAAGCACGGAATTTTTGTAAAGATGATGTGGTCTTCAAAATTTAAAACGTGAAATTTATTGTAATTTTTCTAGGAAAAGCCTTTTTTTACTTGACCTTCTGGACCTTAATTACATCGTTAACAATCCTGCATCAAAAAGTCATTTTCGATCAAAATGGAGCTTGAACATTCAAGCACGGAGCCGACGTGCGAGGACCACAGCCACTCGAAAATGAACTTTATCAAGAGCACATTACGGACTGGGAATGGAACTAAGAGTTTATGAAATGTAACATATTTTGTATTAATGTATTTTACCCTCTATTTTGATTTAATTTGAAAAATAAAATCTTACGTAATTATGTACAGTGGCAGACTAGGAGGTCGTAACAGCATCTGAATCAGAAACGTAAGGGCTTACGAAACCATAGACAAATCTGTTCAGATTGTATTACCAAAGTACAAGAGCTATTTTGTAATACAGAAAAACCGGAAGTGTTACGCCGACCGTGTCCGCCACTGTACATATAATAATATTCCCAGCCTCATGGGGTGGCTGGCACTGTAGCCTATTCTCTTATCTTTTACTGTGCTGTAGCCTGAAGCGCATAGCCACAGTATAAAAATAAAAAGATTATATAGGTACATTCTTGCATAGCGCACCCTAAAGACTTGCATGGCTGTATGGACAATGTTCATATGCCTTCCTAGAATTTCCTAGCTAGCAACAATCAAATCAATAATTCGGTTTGATTGATTGAAGGCATAATTTTTTCATAAGATTTTTTAGGTTATCCATAACCATCATAACCTTTAAAATTCAGCAACAAATACTTTTTTTTTATCTTAAATTTAATTCGTTTGTGGAAAAAAAGTAAGCTAATCTTAATATAAGTAAAAAGTGACCAATTATTTTTTGTACTTGGTTGATCAAAATAACTACAAAATTTATGTGGAGGAACGCCACATTAGTGTGGGTGACCACCTGATGAATTCAGACACTACGGACGAGAGCTCCAACGCCAGTGATAACTTTTTGTGGACCGATACAGATGATTCAGATGAGCTTGTAATTTGGCCAAAATTGCCAAATATGTAAGAGTAATCAAATCATGTACCATTTACCAATAAAGTAATTAAGATGGCGTATAGTAATAAAAACGCATTAGACACATAGGGGCTCCCTAAACTCGGTAGAACCTATATCTAGGGTGCCCGAAACGTACAAACACACCCACACCAAGACCTCAAACCAACAGCAGACCTGGGAAACAAACTTTGATACTTATCCATAGTCCTGCCCCCAAAACTACTCACTGACCCAACTCAATTGTTGTTGCCAGTAATCAATATCTGACCTCTGAATTCACTGCCAACCAACCATGGAGGTACTTAGTCAAAGCCAGTGAACTCCGGCACCAGTATAATCTGACCAAATGACAACATGGTCTGAATACAATTCTGCCACAAACTATTGTTGCTAATCTATACCATTCTTTGTTTAATAATAAATAAATTAAATAGTAAATAAATAAAGTTCATTTTCCAAAGTTTTCATAACATTTCCTAGAACTCCCCTTTTAAGTATTTAACCTGGTTTAGGGGAGAATGCTCTTTCTTACAATAACTTAAATTTAATCTTATTTTATGAGAATAGTGAGTTACTTACATCACCTTACATCTAAAAAATTAAAAAGACAGGTATTGCATCCGACAAGCATTTTGTTTATACAATACTTGCAGCCAACTATAAACATCACTACAACAAAAGGTCTCACGAGGCAGGCCGTTTGATGCTAAATGTGTTTGTTTGTTTGCATTGAATACATTCCGAAAGTAGTAAAACCGTTTTATTCATTATTTCACTGATGGAAAACTACTATATCCCCAGGTGACATAGGCTATAGAATATTCTCAAAAAATTTTAAAGCAAGGCGGTACAAAGTTTGCAATGGCAGCTAGTATTCTTCTTCTTCAGTTGTGGGGGTAGAGAAGTGCCTGCACTTAGCTCGCGAACTTGGAGCCATTGTGCATTTACCCCACATCCAAGCTCATCAGCAAACTGCAGGATGAGGCCAGGATGCTCCAATAGCTCAGCTAGATGGTCAGTTGGGCCGAGAATGGACAATCTGGTTTTGATAGTGGCTGGACTAGGGTTCATGATTTCTCGAGCTTATCAGTTTCTCGGGTCTCGAGAATTCTCGAGGCCAATTTCTCGGGTCTTCTCGGGTTGTCGAGAAATTTACATTTACCTTTGTTTTGGCATCGAAAAGAGATTCAAATAATGAAAAAAGTGGACTAAAAATTAACCATGTAAATCATAATAAAAAAAAACTTATTTTAAACCAATAAATTGAGTGGTTTCTCTGCCAAATATAAGTTTAAAAAAAAAATAAAAAAAACTTCTCTCAATATTCATATTAAATAAACCTTTAACTAATAAAAATAGTCAACGTTAAACTAAAACTATAGTTAGTTATATAAGTTTTTTAAGTGTTTAAATTTAAAGAAGAATTTATAGAAAAAAAGGACATGAGTCGCTTAACTAAATAAACAATGAAAATCGATGACAATGACAGCATTCGAAAACTATTGCTGCTTTTCGGGGGGCATGTACTGTTGTCGTCTTTAAAAAGCCGCAATGATTTTTGAATGCTGTCACTGACACAGAATTTTCATTGTTAATTCAGGGGCGAACTGGTTCGATACTCGCGCCACTTCGATTAATAATAAATATATTCTAAACCATGGCCAAAATCAAAAATATGCGCCTTTGACGCCCTAGATAAATTTGCTTAGAATTGTTAAGGCTCTGTTATGTAGCTTTTAGGATAATGATCTTAGAAATATTTTTCAATAAACTAAAGTGGCCACTATAGACAACAAACAATTTATTCCTTAGAACCTAAAAACTACACTACTGGGCCTTAAAAATCAATTCAAAATCAAATCAAATATATTTATTTGTGAAGCACATGTACAATAAGATGTTAACAATTTATATAGTGTCAATGTGTTCTGCCGTCAGGCATACAAATATTTTAACAAAATCTTAGTGATGATATAACAACATGCAGAAAGTACATAGGTAACATATAATTTTTATTTATCAAATTAAATTAAGCAAGATCTAATGTAATCTAGCAATCTAAGCAAGATTATCTATATCTAGGGCTTCAAAGACGCATATTTTTATTTCGGCCATGGTTTAGAAGATATTAATTATTTATCGCAAGTGGCGCTAGTTTCGCACCGTGTAAGCCCTTAAGTTAGCGACCTAATACCCAGATGTAGGTAGTGAAATTCATAAGATTATAAATTTAATTTGACACATTAAAACACAAAATATTAACAAACAGTACACTGTCAAGCTTCCTAATTGAGCTCTATCGAATTGTAGTTTCGTTAACTATTGCCGCTTTCGTAAAGTAAATTTTAAAGAAACCAACAATGGTTAAGATAATCGCTTGTTTTACGATTACGATTTTGGTTACGAGACTCCACCGCGTACCATCATTATGCTTATAAAAGTAAAAAGTACATTTTCATCTTTAACGTAATTCACGAACTTATTTGCACTACATAAGACTCAAATATGATTTCTCGAGTTCTCGACTTTTCTCGAGCATAATTTCCCGGGAACAAAACCCACAGATTTCCCGGGAATTCTCGACCCGAGAATTCCCGGGAATGAACCCTAGGCTGGACAGGCTAACAGCATATGCTCCACCGTCTCATCCACTTCCATACAAGCCCTGCACAGAGGCCTGTCTGTCGCACCTATATTGTATAAATGCTTATTTAATGAACAGTGTCCAGTCATTAGCCCTACAAGAGTGGTAAGACGTTTGTGGGATAGTTTTAATAAGTATCGTGTGAGCTTTAAATTGTTTGTAGGTACAAACGCTTTAGTTTGTCTACAGTCATTGCGATTCACCCATTCCTCAGAATAGTCGATTCCTCAGAATGGTCGATTCCTCAGAATGGTTGATTCCTCAGAATGGTCGATTCCTCAGAATGGTCGATTCCTCAGAATGGTTGATTCCTCAGAATGTTCGATTCCTCAGAATGGTCGATTCCTCAGAATGGTCGATTCCTCAGAATGGTCAATTCCTCAGAATGGTCGATTCCTCAGAATGGTCGTTTCCTCAGAATGTTCGAATCCTCAGAATGTTCGATTCCTCAGAATGGTCGATTCCTCAGAATGGTCGATTCCTCAGAATGGTTGATTCCTCAGAATGGTTGATTCCTCAGAATGGTTGATTGCTGTTCCTGAAGAAGTATTTGTAGCAGCTAGTATTTAAACCTCACCATGTCGTGCACACATAAACTGTGCATCATTTATATGCGTTTAAGGATAGGCAAACCTTCCACAGGTTCTTAAGATAAAACAAATTGTCCATACTAAAAATGTGATACAAAACTCTAGAAATTAAAAAGCAGTACAAACATTTTATGGAAATTTGACGGACATTCAAAAATTTCTATACAGTATTGTCACTTTTTATTTCTAGATTTTTGTGTTGCACTATTTATTGATTATAGCAGTTTGTTGTTAAAATACAAAGCTGAACTTAAATCTCACCGCGCGTCGTGCGCACATAAATTGTGCATATTTTAAATGACACATTGTGTTTGAGGATAGGTTGATGCTCCACGGGTTAACAGACAACACATTATATTTATTCTTATAACTTTTTTGCTTACAGGAAAACAGTAAATGGAAATACTGAAGTAACAAAAATGAAAAAAAAGGGATCACATGAAGATGAAGATGGAGCACCGAAGCACAAAGTCTTCAAGACAGAGCCACCCACTACTGAGAAAAAAGGCAAGCGTGAGGATGCTGCAGAAAATGGCTGCAGGGACCACACGGGGGATACTGATGATGACAGCTTCTTAGAACTAAAAGTAAAACAAGAAAAACATAATGAAACTAAAAATTCAACAAAAAATTCCATGAGTTGCGAAAGTGACAGTAAAGCCCTGGATGATGAAAAATCAGAGAAGAAAAGGAAAAAAAATAAAAAACATAAACAAGTAGATAGTGATTCAACATCTGATGAAGAAAATTACCTCAAACGCAGAATGAAGAAGGAGAGAGAAACACCAGTCCCAAAATCTCCGCTGCGGAGCCGCAGCAGCTCGTCTGAAGCCAGTTCGGGCTCACCTGCAAAGAAACCTAATAGCATCAATGGTGACAAGCGATCCTCCGGCCAGCGCAGCTCGAGCGCATCTGGCCGCAGCCGCTCCGCGTCCTCTAGCCGAAGCCGGAGCCCGAGCCCGCGCCGGAGCACTAGCCGTAGTGCAAGCGCCCGTCGGAGTCCTAGCCGGAGCCAGAGCCGTAGCCGCAGCCGGAGTCAGAGTCGTCGCCGCAGCTCCGCTAGTTCTAGTGACTCTAGCGTGGTGTCTGTAAAGGGTGAGTGTATTAATAATTGCACAACGAGCTCTCTGTTACCTTCCTAAGTACACAACGAAACTCTTTAATAATACCTTTATCGAGCCAAAACAAAACACTGTTCTTTACTTTAAAAGTTAATGTCAATTTGGAACAAGTTCGATCCTATTATACTGCCCTGCAACTGCGGCATGCGGCTGTACCATTTGTCGAACATTTCTGTCACTTTTGACCTCTTTTAAAATCTAAATGCGGGAAAACGTATTGAGTGATATGATGACAAGGTCAAAAGCGACAGATAGATTCGGAAATTATGGTCGGTCATGCTACGGCCGCTGCAGTTCTTAATCTGACTAGTCTTTATTTTTTTTATTTTAGCATTACTTATTTATTTTTAAAAGGTCTGGAGCATCTTGTTGCCAAACTGACCTGACTGAGTGCTGACCACTATCAAACATTTCCATTGTACCTTACGAGAAATAAAGTGCGCGCCAGATAAATCTGCGCGTGACTGGTGGCGCCACTGTCTGTACACGAACTTCACCCTCGACTTACCTAGCACACACTATACAACCAAAATTTGTTTCTTTTTTAACATAGACTTTTTTCTAATGCAGATACATCAAGAAGCAACCAAACTAAATCGAAGCTTGCTGAGAAGATAGTTTTTGAAGATGATGAATTCGAACAAAGAATAGCCGACCATGCAGCCAACCCTGACAGAGATACCATTTCGAAATCTATGAAACATTATCTAAAACACAACAAACATTTAAAAAAAATAAGTTTCTCTGATCAAAAATCGTTGAAATTTTCTGCAGACGAAGACATTTATCTAGTGCATTGCCCTACCGATGTTAGCGTCAGTGAAATCAGAGCAATAGACCTAGGTTTGGGTTTGAAACCTAAAATGAAAGTAGAAGGCCATTCTTACGAGGGTAGTTTAAATAAAGAAGTAAAAAATGTTGCTATTTCTTTATTTAAAAACGATAGTCACGTGATTAGAAATGTACCGCTCGCAGGCGAGATACGTTTCCGTAGACGCGCGCCCAAGCTGAAGCTTTCGGAGGCAGAGGTTGAAACTGGCGGCGGGGTCGTCCCGATGCCGGTCACCAAACGCCGACATCCGCTATTTGGCGTGAAGTACAAGTCCGCCTCCCGCGTTCCTCGAGCCATCGCCGAGCGGCTCCAGCGCGCCGCCCACCGGGAAGAAGAGGAGGATCACACGCCTCACAAAAAGAAGAAAAAAAAGAAAAGAAAATCTTCTGTGGAGGAGACCGTAATGGAAACTACCGACGAACCCGATGCCGGCAAACACAGCCGCAAGCGGCGGCGCAGCGAGGCGACGGAGGAGGCGGGGACGACCAAGCGCAGGAAAAAGTCCGCTGCGGAACCCTCCTGGGAGTCGGAGCAGGGCATCGAAGAGAGCCTCTTCAACTACTGATACGCTGCATACATCTACTGCACGAGACGCTACTACAGCTGGTGCACTACAAAATTATTGTGTGATAATTGTATATGTTCCGTGCTTACGAACGCTAATATTGTCATCCGGTGGTTAATCATATATTTTTGTCGTTATTCTGGTTTTCACATGACAAATTATTAAATTACTAACTTACTTACCACCAAAATTATCATTGTTCCCAAAATTAGGGCCACTCTTCAGTCTACGTTTAAAGTTGATTCGTCAATAACGACATGCGTAGATAATCCAAATATATTTCATGATGAGCAATATATTTACTTATGTATAATAAGGTTTAAATGTAGGTTTAAATGAAATATCTTTAAGACTACTGTTATCTATAGTCAAATTTTAAATACAATGTTTCTGTGAAACAAATACTTGTGTTCTTTTGTATAAGCTATGGGTTCTTGGGTTCCTCCATGGTTCTCCTAAAATTGGTGTCGTAGTAGTATACCCCGTAAGCGTCCATACAAAAAGAGAAACTACTATATTTTTTTCAATAGTATGTTACAAAGGAGCGTAGCGTTATCCCTCAGAGAAAGGAAACCGCCGCTATGCTTCGTTATCCATGTCTCTGGTAACACAAACACTAGAGAAAACTAGGCTTATACGATTATATGTTTTCCTTTATTTCAATATTCGCAATAGATCCAGACTTCGTAGTTCCCTGAAATACAGATTACCTATTTGAGATAAAAAAAAATGGTCGGATTATGTAAGTTGTTTGATTTACGAAATTAGTGCATACCTATTTAAAGAAAAAGGAAAACGTACACCTAGAATAGGTAGTTAATGCTAATGGACATAAAAATCTGCTAAGATTTACGTAGTGAAAACGTTTTCCCTAAAACTCAAATTAATACATAAATAAATTTGCTCCTTCTCTATCGCACATTTGCGGTTCGGGGGCGACAGCATGAGTTTTTCTACATTCTCGTTGCTATACTGGAGAGAAGAAGAAGAGAACAAAACTTTATTTTAACTTAACGATACCGCAAGTTAACTCGCTACTACTGTACTTAATGAAGTGTAAATCAACCAATACATAGTATAAAATAAAGTCGCTTCCCGCGTCTGTCCCTATGTATGCTTAAATCTTTAAAACTACGCCACGGATTTCGATGTTTATTTTTAAAGGTAGAGTGATTCAAGAGGAAGGTTAAGCTTAGGTTAAGTATAAAACATGCACAAAGTACTAAATAGGTTAGGCGGTACGAATTTCGCCGGGTCGACTAGTAGGGCTATAAAGTTTAAATCGTGCTTAATAGGTTAGGTATGTAGAGTGGCGGTCTAGGACTAGCACGGCGTAACACTTCCGGTTTTTCTGAATTGCAAATATCTTCTTGTTCTTTGGTTTTTCAGTCTAGGCTGCATGAGACCTTATACAAATGTGTTACGCCGTCCTAGTCAGCCATTTTACATAATCAGTGGCTATAAGTTGCTGCCGAGCTTAATTAATTCATAATTTAATTTTAAGCCTACAAAATTAGAGGGTTGGTAGTAATAGACTAGATAGGTAGGTATAATAAAGGTTAGAAAAGATAATAATAAAACTTTGACCTTTGATAATTTAGGATAATTTTTGTATAACATGAGTATTATTTGTTCTTACCATGTGATGTAAGTGTTTACCATGTGTTTCGGTGCCCTTACAGGATTCATGTGCTGTACTTTACCATACACTACCACCTGTATCTTACCACATGTTCGAAATAAATGTTTCTGATTCTAGTAATTTCGAGTCATGTATGTAGGGTATGGGGTTTGGTACTTATGTATGTACCCAAGTCCGGTACCCAGCCAGGTAAAGTACGTAGGTAGCCATCGTCTGAAAAAAACATTTTACTGTGCAAAAGACTTGGCTGTATGGGCTTGGATTCCTTAAATTTTTCAAAATGGCGAATTAAAAATAACAGTGAAGGTCACCTTGACGGGAGGGTCAGTCAGGGGAGGGGTGAAATGTGAAATCAAAACAAAACTTTGTTTTCCACCAAGAATCCCCATCCATCCATGATATAAATAAAATAGAATAAAAAAATTTAATACTCTACCGTAATGTAAGTTTAGTATAAATATTGTATTCTATTCTCCAGGAAGTAGTAACGAACAGTGCAATTTTTATATGTAGATGAAGGATGAACTGAGAGTAAAATAAATAAACCTATCGACTGGTGGATACTCTGAAAGTAAGTTTAAAACTTAGTTTTTTTTTTAAAACTAACTAAACGAGAAGCAGTAAACTAGTTAGAAAAATGCTCCAAAGTAGGTACCTAGCTCACCTGCCCGAGCGTCTTGGTGCTTTTCTGCTCTGAGGAGCGCTGGCTCCGGCCGGCGAGTTGCGACCTCTTGACCTCCAGACTCCAGATAGCACTAATTATATGTCTTTGCTGATAGTGATATGGTATTAGATTGATGTGGGTCATGCTCGGCCTGGTCTCCTGTATTACATATTTCATATCACTCTGCATCAGGGGCTGGCTGCAGGGAGATAGGCTTTTGAAAACTGTAAGTTATAAATATTCTTATTTTTTTATTTATTTCGTTTAAGTATATGAAATTTTATGTACAACTTAACATTAATATTTAATCTTATATTTTTAGGTATAGGTAATGTGCACCAATTTAAATAGAAAAGTAAACTTTAATAACTGCATACAAGTTGCGTCCAGTAAAATGTATTCAATTTTTAGTATTTAAGTTCTAATTTTAAGTTTTAATACTTTTGGCTGCAGGTCACTGTATACCTACCTTAACATCTAGTAAGTAAATAAATAAATGGCAGTCTTAAGTGCAGAGCAGTACCAGCTTTTGCTTTGTTTTATATTAATGATGTATAGAGCGTGACCAATAGCAATAAAGTGACATATAAGCATAACATCTTATTAGCCAGAGCTGGCCATTGTGCTAGAGAGAGGGTGTTAGCAAACACGTACGTCAAGGATGTTTTGTTTCCGAAACTGGCGCACTCCTGCTCTCCGGGAGCGCAATAAGGTAATAACAAAAATGTTGTGGAAATGCTGATTTATTTTTCATACTGTATAATTCAACGTAGGAAAGAAGGAACCATACAATAACAATTGCTTGATATGATTGAAATTGATGTTATTATTTTTATATAGCAGGTTGATTGCTTTGGAAGGTATTTTAAAGAAATGCTGCATACTAGGTAGATACTACACATAGAGATGTAGATAGAGATTGCTTTGTTGGATTAAATGGTAAATTTTTTGTGCTTTAAGTGTATATTTATATAAAGAAAATTGGTACTGATTAAGTAGGCCTCTAGTTGATCATAAAAGAATTTCTATGGTTAAAGCAAAGTTCCACTCTCTTGCCCTCATATCTTGTTACACTGTGCCCGTGTAATGAACACTATTGTAAAGAAACAAAGACAACAATGGCACGAACGGTTGCGGTGGGTAGTTCTGCGTCTGCTGCATGATACTTGTGGGATGGTGGGGTGTATATAGGCGCGTGTGCACGCGCGGGCGCGGACTCACGCGGCATGGCGCTGGCTACGAGGGAAAAGGTGGAGTACGCGCGGATGATGCGCGAGCGCGCTGTTATTGGCAAGGTGCTGTTGATCTTACTTGTTAATGGTTTTCAAATATCATTTTGTGTCAAATTCTTAGGCATGTGTTGTCTTAACATAATGTTGGTTTATTTTTTGTGAATATCGAAGTGTCGACAAAAAAGATCTGAATGGAATTCTATTTGTCGTCGTGGCATGGCAGCATGGAATACCACCACCCCATCTCCTCTATGGGTGTCGTAAAGGCGACTAAGGGGACAGGCGAAGTTCGGGCAGCAGTGTCCATCGTCAAAATACTTGAAGAGCCACACTGCGATCGCTAAGGCGCTTACGGTTAACACTCTTCACAAATATTGGTTTTTGTGTCGAGCAGTAGACATTATCGGTTGTAAGGATGATTTTGGTTTTCTGTTCCAGCGAGAAATGGCTATAGAGAGACGGTCCATGTCGCCGTCGCGGAGCGGCGCGGCGGAGGGCGGGGAGGCGGCGGACGCGAGGGACGCGGGGGGCGAGGAACTGCGCGAGGAGCCGCCCGTGCACGTCATCACGCTCAACGATGGCGAGCACACCGACTCTACGCTCTACAGGTACCTACACAATGCAATGGAGCCTCTAGAAGACGCCTCCACATATGCGATTCGCAAATTTACTCTAGTTAAAGATTTAAAAAAGAAAGAAAAGCGTTATTCTTTCTTTTTAGTTTTTTTTTATCATTAACCTACATTTACTATTAGGTAACGATAGGTACACATTAAAAACAATTATATAGGTATATATACATTCAGTAAATCAAAACTAACAAATATGAAGAGCGAGACTAATTCTATGCCGCATATAATCATTGACATTGTAATAAGCTTTCCCAATAAAAGAGTTTAGCTTCTACTTCTTTATAGGTACTTAGTTCAGATTTAAAATATCCTCTGGATTCGTGTTATCTTCATGTTATAAATTCTTACTTCGTTTCCCATAAAGATTTTTGTTTGTCATTCTAAGTCTTAATGTTGAATAATTAGTTTTGATGTGGGGTCCCGAGGTTTTATCGAACATAAGAGTATTAAGTGAGTGAGTAGAGTAGGTGGCTACATGTAAACGTGTGTGTGCAGGGTGCAGCGCGGCGAGACGGTCCGCTGGGCGCCGGGCCCGGGGCTGCTCGGCCGCAAGGTCTTCCTCTACACCAACTACGTCGCCGGTCAGTACATTACCTACCACACCTCAGACATAGCGATCAAATGTATGAATCAAACGCGTTGCCACGCACCGCACACAACCTAAGCTCGGGTACATACCTGAAAAAACTATAAAAATACATTCCTGTAATGATTTTTCTAACTGTTCATGTAAAACTCTAGAAAGAGTCACTAGTACTACTTATCTTGGTGTAATAATTGACCAACATCTGAAATGGGATGAACAGATAAACAATCTAACAAACAAAGTAAGGAGGTTGGGTTACGTGTATGGAGATCTGCGTAACATCATTAAGGAAAAAAGTCTTTTTCAAGTTTATTATGCACTGACCCAGTCACTTTTACTATACGGAATTATAGCTTGGGGAGCATGTGGGATGACACTAATGGATAAATTGGAAAAAGCTCAAAAACTTAACCTTAAAATAATAAAAAGAAAACCGATCCGGTATCCCACAGAGGAGCTATTCATATTAGTGAAAGTTCTAACCCCCAGAAAGTTATACCTATACCAATCCTTAATATATATGACAGCAAATCTGCATCAATTTGATCTATCAGTTCCTGATGTACGCCTCCGAAATAATGTTAGGAATAAATATAAAATACCTTTTAGGACTACAGTTTTCGGAAAGAGACATTTTACGGTCATAGCACCGAAATTATATAAATTACTTCCAGAAAATATATCCAGATTTATAGATAGTAAAGAGATTTCAAAACTCAAGTTTAACTTAAAAACGCATCTATTAGAAAAAACGCAATCAGATATTGAAAACATATGGAAATTATTGTTTTGAGCTACAAATGTTTAAATACTTACTTATTACCCCTTATAGCTATTATATATTTATCACTTTTTCCCGCATGCCTTTATATAATATTTAATTTACTTTTAGTTTTAAGTTGCATGAGATTAAAATATTATAATTTAAGTATTGCAAGCAGAAGTACGTCCGACACCATTTAATAGTCACTAAAACAATAATAGCCCTGGCACAGACTGTGGTCTATTTGGGCTATTATCATAAAACAACATCAAAGTTAAAACAAGTCGAATATTTGGCTCTACGTTACTTAAATACTATGTTTACTTAGGCTTTATATGTTACTGCATGTTGTAAACTTCCATAAAGTTGTAAATAAATAAATAAATAAATAAAAATAAAAAAATACGTGCACGCGTACCATGCTTGTGTGAGTACTGTGCGGTAACTGAGAGGTAAGCGAGCGCGTGTAGCGGTACTTTCAGCGGGAGGTAGGAAGTGTACATACTGTTCGTAGTAAGTACTCTTTCTTATACTGTGGTACATTATAAACAGGGTAAGCCGACCCATTCTTGACCCAATATTATTGGCATGTTTCATCCATTTAGAGGCTGAATATAAGGATTTTCAAAAATTTATATTCATTTAATAAATAATATATAAGGCATCTCTTATTGCAAGACTTTATAGTAATTTTACCGGGCCCGGGGCTGCTCGGCCACAAGGTATTCCTCTACACCAACTACGTCGCCGGTCAGTGCATTCTTCCTCTTCTTCAATAAGACGAGTGTTGGTGAACCCATTTGGCACTCAAGCGTTTTTTTTATATTTTATCTTTATTTCTATCAGAAGATGCAGAGTTCGTGCGTTCGCAGTACACGCAGCTGTCGTGGCGACGACCTTCCTGGGCGGAGGCGGGCGGGGGCGAGGCGGACGAGGCGAGGGACGAGGACCTCGGGCCGGGCGCCGTCATGGCGGACACGGGGCTGTACTGCCAGCTGCGGCCCGCGCGCCCCGGCTCCTTCCACTACTACTTCGTCTACGAGACAGAGTGAGTTGTCATAGTATACTGGAGGGACGAGGGGGACAGGGAGGGAAGGATTTATTTTACAAATTTAAAAAATTAGGTTGTCATTTTTATAGTCCAAGAGCTAGTAAACCCTTTGTTTGACATAACTGTCAGTCGTTTCAGTCAGTTTAAAGCAGGACAACGTCTACCTAGTCTAGTAGAAGAATGTTTAAATTTGTATAAATAGGGAAAGGTGCCAAGAATGGGTCGGCTTACCCTGCGTTGTTTTGTGTAAAAAATGTTTTTTGTCTAATAATAATTTGTTCGCGTCAGCGGCGGCGGCGGGCCGGCGGGCTCGGGCTGGTTCGGCGTCCCTCCGCGCGTCGGCGGTGAAGGAGGCTTCTCTCCCGACGAGGCGTGCTGCCTCACCGTGCTCACCAAGTGCCTGGGCCCGCTGCCGCGCTGGGAACACGCCCTGCGGCCCGCGACCGCGGCTGGCTACAACATGATACACTTCACGCCGCTGCAGGTACAGTAGTCTCTCCCGACGAGGCGTGCTGCCTCACCGTGCTCACCAAGTGCCTGGGCCCGCTGCCGCGCTGGGAACACGCCCTGCGGCCCGCGACCGCGGCTGGCTACAACATGATACACTTCACGCCGCTGCAGGTACAGTAGTCTCTCCCGACGAGGCGTGCTGCCTCACCGTGCTCACCAAGTGCCTGGGCCCGCTGCCGCGCTGGGAACACGCCCTGCGGCCCGCGACCGCGGCTGGCTACAACATGATACACTTCACGCCGCTGCAGGTACAGTAGTCTCTCCCGACGAGGCGTGCTGCCTCACCGTGCTCACCAAGTGCCTGGGCCCGCTGCCGCGCTGGGAACACGCCCTGCGGCCCGCGACCGCGGCTGGCTACAACATGATACACTTCACGCCGCTGCAGGTACAGTAGTCTCTCCCGACGAGGCGTGCTGCCTCACCGTGCTCACCAAGTGCCTGGGCCCGCTGCCGCGCTGGGAACACGCCCTGCGGCCCGCGACCGCGGCTGGCTACAACATGATACACTTCACGCCGCTGCAGGTACACACGCCTCACCATCGTTTATTCTCTTTTCAATTGTCATGGGATATCGTATGAAAGCTAGTAACTTTTGGTAAAGTTAACAAAAATAAATTGATAAGATTGAAAAATAACTTAGAAAACATGTAAAGAAGTAAAACAAATACACCAAATTATCTGAGCACCACAATTCCTCATTTGATTCATGCATGGTCCTTCGAGCCGGATATCCCTGTTTGTCTTCCTGCATTTATAAGTAAGCCGTTTCATTGACGGCCCCTCTTCCTATTATTGACATCGTCCATTTAGAGGCTGAATATAAGGATTCATATGATTCTATGGCATTTAATAAAAACACAATTCGAACGAGCACATATTGTAAAATATCAAGAATTCTTACATTCAGGCTTAACATGAAACAATACCAATAGGAAGAGTGACCAAGAATGAGGCAGATGACCTTGTCATTGTTTTTTCGTTTGTTTGGTTGCTATGAAGTAGTAACTGTGTCTCGGCAGGAGCTGGGCTCGTCAGGCTCCTGCTACTCGCTGGCGGCGCAGCTCCGGCTCGACCCGCGGCTGTCAGCGGGGGCGGGGGCGGGGGCGGGGGCGGGGCCGGGGGCGGGGCGCGCCGCCTGGGCGGACGTGGCGGCGACGCTGCGGCGGCTGCGCGCGCGCGGGCTCACCGCCATCACCGACCTGGTGCTCAACCATACCGGTACTGACGCACTATTTTATAACTTACTAGCTGACACGGCGAACTTCGTTACGCCACAGAATTTATACATAACACTTGGCTCTATAGACTATATTCTTTTGACTGCCCAGAATCGGCTTGATAAAAAAAACAAACAACAACAACAAACCACCAACCAACTGTTTTGGCCGTATGGACTAAGTTCCTTTGCCTGCCCAGAATGGGCGAATTCAAAAACAACAACAACAACCACCAACTGTCAAAATATGTAAACAACTAGTAAAAAATGCACCTTGGGTTACATTATTCGAGTTTAAGTAAGGATTCCTAATTATTTTGAAAATCTAATATAGCCTATGTCACTCGGGGAAAGTGTAGCTTCCTACCAGTGAAAGTATTTTTCAAATCGGTTCAGTATTTCCGGAGCCTATTCGTTACAAACAAACAAAGAACCAAACAAACAAATATTTCCTCCTTATAATATTGGTATAGAAAACTCATTTATTTTATTTTATTGGTTAGGAAAACTTACAGCATAAACATTTATAGAACAAATATGATGTTAAACAAAGCCAATTACAAGTTAAGTTAAGTTAGTTTATTCAATACTAGAAGCTGCCCCGCGGTTTTACTCGCGCAGATTTCTCCTAAACACAAAAATCCAGTATTTTCCCGTTCCCATGGGAATTTGAATAAATATCCTGTAGTGCAAGAAGCGAAGTGGTTCACAATGTAATAAGCTCTCTGGATAAGTTTTTTTTTCTTTAGTTACGACTCTATATAAATAATATATTAAAAGTGTTTTCCGGCAACAGCTACCAACACGTGGTGGCTGTCCGAGCACCCCGAGGCCACCTACAACTGCGTCAACACGCCGCATCTCCGCCTCGCCGCGCTACTGGACGCTACCTTAGCCCGGCTCTCCTCCGCTATCGGTATGTTTCTGTCTCTTTCTGACTTGTTGTCCTCTCGCTCGCTCACTGACTTCTCGTGTCTCACAACACGCCGCTTAGCTCGACGCTGCTCTAGCGCGGATTTCGTCCACCATCGGTAACGTTCCGATGTACCTCCAAATGCAGACCTGTTTTATTTACTTTTACATTTTGATTTTGCAATTTACCATTAGATGGCGCTAGAGGGAAACGAAGTTCGGCGGGTCAGCTAGTGTTTAAGAATATAATGGTATGAAACTTAAACAAGTGACAGTTGTAACAGCATCCGAAGTGGAGTTTTATGCCCACGTTGTATACTCTTCATACCATGTCGAAAATTTCCTTAAAAATTGCAGATACCTAAGTACCTAATTCTGTTCCCGAATGTTTGGTCGCTCACTGGGCGCTCGTGTCCTTAGATCGCTGCCAGTACTCGTTACCGGGCTTGCCGGCGGCGCTGACCCATCCTCTGTCTCTGTCTGACTTGTAGCTGTCGCATACTGCCAGCTCCCTCACCTCGCTTCTCGCGTCCCGTGTCCCCAGGTCGCGGCGAGTACTCGTTACCGGGCTTGCCGGCGGCGCTGACCCACCCTCTGTCTCTGTCTGACTTGTAGCTGTCGCATACTGCCAGCTCCCTCACCTCGCTTCTCGCGTCCCGTGTCCCCAGGTCGCGGCGAGTACGCGTCAGTGGGCGTGCCGGCGCTGCTGACCCACCCTCTGTCTCTGTCTGACTTGTAGCTGCTGCATACTGCCAGCTCCCTCGCTCACTGGCTTCTCGCGTCCCGTGTCCCCAGGTCGCGGCGAGTACGCGTCGGTGGGCGTGCCGGCTGCACTGACTGAGCCGTCTCAGCTGGAGGCGCTGCGAGCCTTGCTGCCGGCGCTGCTCGCGGCGGGCCGCCTGCACGAGTGCTGCCAGTGCCGCGTCCACGCCGCGGTAGAAGACTTCCTCACTCGCGCCACCAACAAGTACTTACCTCTCAAGCACCGCACTATAATATACATACATACAGTACGGGCACTCCCTGCCTCCCTCAGCAAGAGCGGCCCGCGCGCTCGACACATCAGTGACGCTCAGTACAAGCAGCACGTCTTATCTAACTCACACAAGCACGATACGCGTTCACATAAACGAGCTACCACTTTCCCACCCTTTCTTCAAATAAAAAAGTTTCTTACCTGTGAATTTTTTTTTACGTGTTTTTTCTTGCCCCATTCGCGTTACTTGCCTTACTGACTTGATCAGTTCATAACAATTACATAATATAATTTCAGATTGCCAAGAGCTGAGGAGCCGTCCGCATCAGAACTGGAAGAGCTCAAGCTTATCCAAGACCCGCAGTACCGTCGATTCGGGTCCACAGTGGACGCGGAGTTAACGGTCCGGCTGTTCAACGTGCGCGCTGAAGGAGGGGAACAAGAGCGGTTAAAGGCCTGCGCAAACCGACTGCGACAAGCTTTGGAAGCGCTGAATGAGGCCGCAGCCGAACGTGTGCGCGGACACCTGCGCGCCGCCGCCGGTAATGTTGTAGCTGGCGCCGGGTACCACTTCCTGGCGGCGGACGGGCCGCGGCTTGGTTTAGTTGGCGACGCGGCGCCGCTCGTGCCGCGATACTTCACTTGGCCCGCCGGGGCCGTGGAGTCGGCGGACGCCGCGGAACAAGTAGTCTGGAGCGCAAAAGGTTTGTTACCCCTTTCTTTTCTATGCTGTAAAATCATTGCGAAAGAGAGTAGGATCATTTGACTGGGGATTTGTGGGCTCGTTTGGGGGCGTCTCCATTGTCATAGGGCAAGGCAAACATTTGTTTGCTCTGAACTACCTCAATTCTCGCATTGGTATTGGTATCGATACTTAAATAATTAAGGTATCGATGCCAATTAGAATTGCAATCAATGTAGCAATTTAATAAAATTGTAATTATGTTAAGTCTATTGATTACAATAAAGAGTATTTCTATTCTATTCTAGAATAATAAGCCTAATTGATCTACAATAAGCGATACCTTGTAGCATTATAGCTACATATTATTATTATAGTATACTTAGCAACAAGCATGTAACCAGTATTTAATCAGAAATAAATAATATCTTATTCGAGACGGTTGTTTTCACTCTAATCCGCTCCCTACATGGCCTGCCCTACTACTGCCATTTACGGGGACCGCATCGCGAAGCGTCTTATTTCAGTAGTCAACTTTAAGTGCAAAGTGTCGAAACAATGACGCAGTTATATTACGTGTTCCTAATTGCAAAGAAGTGCGCAACAAATATTGGTTCTTTTTTTTGTAAAGGAGCGCTGGTCCAAGCTCACAACGGCTGGGTGATGGGCGCGGACCCGCTGCAAGACTTCGCGGCGGCGGGCGCCGTGTACCTGCGGCGCGAGCTGGTGGCGTGGGCCGACTGCGTGAAGCTGCGCTACGGCGCGGCGCCGGGCGACAGTCCGTGGCTGTGGGCGCACATGGCGCAGTACGCGGCGCAGACGGCGGCCGTGTTCGCGGGCGTGCGGCTGGACAACTGCCACGGCACGCCGCTGCACGCGGCCGAGGCGCTGCTGGACGCGGCGAGACAAGTGCGCCCCCACCTCTACGTGCTGGCCGAGCTGTTCACGGACAGTGACGCCCTCGACAATGTCTTCGTTAACAGGTAGACTTGTATTTTTCTTATATGTCCTATGTTTAGATTAGCCATGTGGAAGTGGCAATAGAATACCTTCACAGCATCTTCTTTCATGAGTGTTGAAAAATAAAGTAGTAAAGGATGGAGCCTCATTGGTTGAAATACCTTAAGAGCTATTTGCCTCCCAAGCGTGGCGATTACGAAAAATTCCCTCAACAATGTTTGTCTTTGCTGTAATCAGTGGGAGAGACCTATATATATATTTTTTTTTTTTTTTTTTTTTGTTTGAGGATGTTTTTTACTTTATTTTATTTTACTTTATATATAAAAGTCTACTGTCGTTTTTCGGATGTAATGTGATGAAGTAACAAAAACTTACTCCTAGTAAGAATTGAGGTATGAATATGTAAAGGACAATGGATGCCTGATTGATCGATTAATGATTTTTGGAGTCCTACCCAAAAACACCGACATGGCCACCGATGGGTTTGAATGGCTGCGCTCCGTCGAGTGACGGGAAAATGCAACGATGTAGGCATTTCCCCTGTTAAATAATAACAAAATTAAAAATTAAAAAAAACTCCGAACAAGTCATATCATCTAAACTAGACCCTTATCAACTTAACTAGAACTAGAGCTGATCATCTTCAAAAGTTCATGGTTACCATTAATTTCAATATCAATGAAGTAACACGGTCGGTAGCAAATTTCAAATCGATCGGACATAAGGAAGCTAGTTAGATCCCCTCATCATCTAGAAAAGAGTTGATGATCTTCAAACTGCTTATCTTCATGAGACATGACTAAGAACACTCGGGATGAAATTATCTATAATACAAAAAAAAACTAAACGAAAATCGGTTCAGCCGTTTGGGCCCTACGATGCCAAAGACAGATACACAGACGTACAGACTGACAGACTCACAGACAGATACACGTTTAAATTATAACACCCGTCTGATTTTTTCGCCGGGGGTTAAAAAAAGGTGCATGAGAGTGTGAAACTGTGAACTTGTGTGTTGTGCGTTACAGACTGGGCATCACGGCGCTAGTGCGCGAGGCGATGTCGGCGAGCGCGCCGGCCGAGCTCGGGCGCCTCGTCTACCGCTACGGCGGGCGGCCGGTGGGCAGCTTCCTGCGGCCCGGCCCCGCGCCCGCGCGCCCCCGCACCGCGCCCGCCATGTTCCTCGACGTCAGCCACGACAACCCCAGCCCGCTGCAGCGCCGCAGCGTGTGGGACGCGCTGCCGAGCGCCGCGCTCGTGCTCGCGGCCCACTGCGCGGCCGGCTCCACGCGCGGACTGGACGCGCTCGTGCCGCACGCAGTGCACGTCGTGAGTAGTCACTCTATACACTCGCCTCACAGCCGCAGCGTGTGGGACGCGCTGCCGAGCGCCGCGCTCGTGCTCGCGGCCCACTGCGCGGCCGGCTCCACGCGCGGACTGGACGCGCTCGTGCCGCACGCAGTGCACGTCGTGAGTAGTCACTCTATACACTCGCCTCACAGCCGCAGCGTGTGGGACGCGCTCGTGCTCGCGGCCCACTGCGCGGCCGGCTCCACGCGCGGACTGGACGCGCTCGTGCCGCACGCAGTGCACGTCGTGAGTAGTCACTCTATACACTCGCCTCACAGCCGCAGCGTGTGGGACGCGCTGCCGAGCGCCGCGCTCGTGCTCGCGGCCCACTGCGCGGCCGGCTCCACGCGCGGACTCGACGCGCTCGTGCCGCACGCAGTGCACGTCGTGAGTAGTCACTCTATACACTCGCCTCACAGCCGCAGCGTGTGGGACGCGCTCGTGCTCGCGGCCCACTGCGCGGCCGGCTACACGCGCGGACTCGACGCGCTCGTGCCGCACGCAGTGCACGTCGTGAGTAGTCACTCTATACACTCGCCTCACAGCCGCAGCGTGTGGGACGCGCTCGTGCTCGCGGCCCACTGCGCGGCCGGCTCCACGCGCGGACTCGACGCGCTCGTGCCGCACGCAGTGCACGTCGTGAGTAGTCACTCTATACACTCGCCTCACAGCCGCAGCGTGTGGGACGCGCTCGTGCTCGCGGCCCACTGCGCGGCCGGCTCCACGCGCGGACTGGACGCGCTCGTGCCGCACGCAGTGCACGTCGTGAGTAGTCACTCTATACACTCGCCTCACAGCCGCAGCGTGTGGGACGCGCTGCCGAGCGCCGCGCTCGTGCTCGCGGCCCACTGCGCGGCCGGCTCCACGCGCGGACTGGACGCGCTCGTGCCGCACGCAGTGCACGTCGTGAGTAGTCACTCTATACACTCGCCTCACAGCCGCAGCGTGTGGGACGCGCTCGTGCTCGCGGCCCACTGCGCGGCCGGCTCCACGCGCGGACTCGACGCGCTCGTGCCGCACGCAGTGCACGTCGTGAGTAGTCACTCTATACACTCGCCTCACAGCCGCAGCGTGTGGGACGCGCTCGTGCTCGCGGCCCACTGCGCGGCCGGCTCCACGCGCGGACTGGACGCGCTCGTGCCGCACGCAGTGCACGTCGTGAGTAGTCACTCTATACACTCGCCTCACAGCCGCAGCGTGTGGGACGCGCTCGTGCTCGCGGCCCACTGCGCGGCCGGCTCCACGCGCGGACTCGACGCGCTCGTGCCGCACGCAGTGCACGTCGTGAGTAGTCACTCTATACACTCGCCTCACAGCCGCAGCGTGTGGGACGCGCTGCCGAGCGCCGCGCTCGTGCTCGCGGCCCACTGCGCGGCCGGCTCCACGCGCGGACTGGACGCGCTCGTGCCGCACGCAGTGCACGTCGTGAGTAGTCACTCTATACACTCGCCTCACAGCCGCAGCGTGTGGGACGCGCTCGTGCTCGCGGCCCACTGCGCGGCCGGCTCCACGCGCGGACTCGACGCGCTCGTGCCGCACGCAGTGCACGTCGTGAGTAGTCACTCTATACACTCGCCTCACAGCCGCAGCGTGTGGGACGCGCTCGTGCTCGCGGCCCACTGCGCGGCCGGCTCCACGCGCGGACTGGACGCGCTCGTGCCGCACGCAGTGCACGTCGTGAGTAGTCACTCTATACACTCGCCTCACAGCCGCAGCGTGTGGGACGCGCTCGTGCTCGCGGCCCACTGCGCGGCCGGCTCCACGCGCGGACTGGACGCGCTCGTGCCGCACGCAGTGCACGTCGTGAGTAGTCACTCTATACACTCGCCTCACAGCCGCAGCGTGTGGGACGCGCTGCCGAGCGCCGCGCTCGTGCTCGCGGCCCACTGCGCGGCCGGCTCCACGCGCGGACTGGACGCGCTCGTGCCGCACGCAGTGCACGTCGTGAGTAGTCACTCTATACACTCGCCTCACAGCCGCAGCGTGTGGGACGCGCTCGTGCTCGCGGCCCACTGCGCGGCCGGCTCCACGCGCGGACTGGACGCGCTCGTGCCGCACGCAGTGCACGTCGTGAGTAGTCACTCTATACACTCGCCTCACAGCCGCAGCGTGTGGGACGCGCTGCCGAGCGCCGCGCTCGTGCTCGCGGCCCACTGCGCGGCCGGCTCCACGCGCGGACTGGACGCGCTCGTGCCGCACGCAGTGCACGTCGTGAGTAGTCACTCTATACACTCGCCTCACAGCCGCAGCGTGTGGGACGCGCTCGTGCTCGCGGCCCACTGCGCGGCCGGCTCCACGCGCGGACTGGACGCGCTCGTGCCGCACGCAGTGCACGTCGTGAGTAGTCACTCTATACACTCGCCTCACAGCCGCAGCGTGTGGGACGCGCTCGTGCTCGCGGCCCACTGCGCGGCCGGCTCCACGCGCGGACTCGACGCGCTCGTGCCGCACGCAGTGCACGTCGTGAGTAGTCACTCTATACACTCGCCTCACAGCCGCAGCGTGTGGGACGCGCTGCCGAGCGCCGCGCTCGTGCTCGCGGCCCACTGCGCGGCCGGCTCCACGCGCGGACTCGACGCGCTCGTGCCGCACGCAGTGCACGTCGTGAGTAGTCACTCTATACACTCGCCTCACAGCCGCAGCGTGTGGGACGCGCTCGTGCTCGCGGCCCACTGCGCGGCCGGCTACACGCGCGGACTCGACGCGCTCGTGCCGCACGCAGTGCACGTCGTGAGTAGTCACTCTATACACTCGCCTCACAGCCGCAGCGTGTGGGACGCGCTCGTGCTCGCGGCCCACTGCGCGGCCGGCTCCACGCGCGGACTCGACGCGCTCGTGCCGCACGCAGTGCACGTCGTGAGTAGTCACTCTATACACTCGCCTCACAGCCGCAGCGTGTGGGACGCGCTGCCGAGCGCCGCGCTCGTGCTCGCGGCCCACTGCGCGGCCGGCTCCACGCGCGGACTCGACGCGCTCGTGCCGCACGCAGTGCACGTCGTGAGTAGTCACTCTATACACTCGCCTCACAGCCGCAGCGTGTGGGACGCGCTGCCGAGCGCCGCGCTCGTGCTCGCGGCCCACTGCGCGGCCGGCTCCACGCGCGGCCACGACGCGCTCGTGCCGCACGCAGTGCACGTCGTGAGTAGTCACTCTATACACTCGCCTCACAGCCGCAGCGTGTGGGACGCGCTCGTGCTCGCGGCCCACTGCGCGGCCGGCTCCACGCGCGGACTGGACGCGCTCGTGCCGCACGCAGTGCACGTCGTGAGTAGTCACTCTATACACTCGCCTCACAGCCGCAGCGTGTGGGACGCGCTCGTGCTCGCGGCCCACTGCGCGGCCGGCTCCACGCGCGGACTGGACGCGCTCGTGCCGCACGCAGTGCACGTCGTGAGTAGTCACTCTATACACTCGCCTCACAGCCGCAGCGTGTGGGACGCGCTCGTGCTCGCGGCCCACTGCGCGGCCGGCTCCACGCGCGGACTCGACGCGCTCGTGCCGCACGCAGTGCACGTCGTGAGTAGTCATTCTATACACTCGCCTCACAGCCGCAGCGTGTGGGACGCGCTCGTGCTCGCGGCCCACTGCGCGGCCGGCTCCACGCGCGGACTGGACGCGCTCGTGCCGCACGCAGTGCACGTCGTGAGTAGTCACTCTATACACTCGCCTCACAGCCGCAGCGTGTGGGACGCGCTGCCGAGCGCCGCGCTCGTGCTCGCGGCCCACTGCGCGGCCGGCTCCACGCGCGGACTCGACGCGCTCGTGCCGCACGCAGTGCACGTCGTGAGTAGTCACTCTATACACTCGCCTCACAGCCGCAGCGTGTGGGACGCGCTGCCGAGCGCCGCGCTCGTGCTCGCGGCCCACTGCGCGGCCGGCTCCACGCGCGGACTGGACGCGCTCGTGCCGCACGCAGTGCACGTCGTGAGTAGTCACTCTATACACTCGCCTCACAGCCGCAGCGTGTGGGACGCGGATTGACAAAAATGACACTAATATTTGCACATTAGTCGGTCATGCTACCAGCGCAGGCATACACTCGTATCACCATAATATTGTGGCGCCACATTCTAAACGCGATACATCTCTCCCGTATACAAACGCTACGGTACAAAAGACGAGACTAAATTTTTTTAAATCCACTTCCGTAATTTTCGAATACTGAATGTGTTCGAACGTTACGGAAAATAGGGAAGAAAACTGCCAATTTATCCCGCTAGTGTCGTTTGTACGGTCGACCCATAACAAACAAAGTTTTGTATGTGATTTGCATTGGTCGTCCAATTATTTATCAAAAGAACTCACTATATAGCTGTTAGGTGTAAGGAAAATGAAAATCAATTCCCGGCTAGGAAGCTATGAGTTTAAAGAACTTAAAGAAACCGAACGGATCGAGGTTATGGTTTCGACATTTTGAAGATTTCAACTCCCGAAGTATTATTTTACTACAGGTTTGTTCCTAATTACCTGAGTTGCAGACTTTGTTAAAAAGCCTAGTTCAGGTTACCACATGTTTTTATGCTGCTTTTGTAATTTGATCAATAAATTATTATTATTATTATTATTTGATCAATAAATTATTATTATTATTAATTATATATCTTATCGCTGCTTAGTGGGTATGCAATGCAGTCCTCGCACAGGGTTTCTGACCCATCTTGAGATCACTTTTGATTGTTTTAGGTTATATTTTGTTTCACTTAAAAAAGTCATTTAAAATGGTTTATTCGACTGCTCCGTGGCTCAGTTGGCAGTGATGTGGACTGAGTAAGCGTGTGCACCCGGGTTCGATTTCCGGGCGGGGCGAATATTGATATGATGAATATCGATGTTTGTTTCCGTTCTGGGTGTGATGTTCGTCTCTGTGTGTGTTTCGGGCACCCTAGGTTCTTCCTAGTTAGGGGCTCTGAGTGTGATGTGTTATTATTATTATTTATTTATTTATTTATTTATTATTTAAGGTTTGCCAACAGGTTGACACCAAACTTATACTAGAACAATATATATATTAAGATGATGGGTGCAACCCAATTACAGGCAAACTCAGCATGCTTTGAGTTACAAGTAATTTTTACTAAACTAAATAAAAAGATTAAAGTAAATAAGACTAATTATACGTACAACTATAAATGCTGTGTAGATGCCATAAATATAAAATATGAAAATTAAAATTAATGAAATTAAGAGCAATAAAAATTTAGTATAAAACAAAAACAAAAGGAAAAAAAGTACCTACTTACTGCTCTTTACAGTGGCTTATCAAATAATGTTTGAATTTAGCGTAAGACCACAGTAATAAATCGACTTCTTTGTTGGATCGAAAGAGGGCGTTATGTTCGCGAAATATTCTGTTCATGATGCTGTGTTCATGATGTGCTTTTTTTTTATTATGTTTCTCAATACTCTTCGGTATCACGGGATGGAGCCCGGTCCTTTGAGAGGCCTGCGAGGGGACGAATCCAACTCGTAGAGGCCCTTTCGAGAGTTTTGCTATATTGTATATGGATCACCAACCAGGCACCGCCTGCCATCCACCGCGGTGATAGGAACTATTGTAAACTGGATGACAAGAAATGGTTTATGGGGGTGAACTGTTAAATGGACCGGGTAACTGGTGCTATGGAGTGAAATACCGGTACGCCTGCCTTTAATGCAACATTTCACTAATTATCATGGCAGGCGGTGACTCGCTGTCCACTGGGTGGGCTTCCGCTAAGTCACCGATATATTGGCAACGGGTCGCAACACTGGGCGTGGACAGCTAAGGTTGTCGAGAGGTGAGACTGCGGGCAGCATAAGATGCACCCGGCGTTATGACATTTTACACTTCCAACCTGGAGCATAGGCTTCGCTCTTGCTACTCCACTCTGGCCGGCTGGTGAAGGCAAGCTCAGAGGCGGGGGGGTGTGTGTATGTGATGACTGCATGTGAGTGTGCGTGTGATGACTGCGTGTGTCCCCCTGGAGGCATAGGGTCCGTGGTGTCGCCACTCACCATCGACTCGCCACAAGCCGTCCCTGCGGTGACTAATTGCAATGGAAGTTCCAGACCGAAAGTACTGGAACTTCCACTGGGCGATGGGGTCGTCACATCCCTACGCCATTATTATTTTTATTATTATTCGTATGAATTTATGTCCATACACCTAGGTAATTAAATGTGAACTTGAGATAATGACAAGCAAATGGTCCTAGCTAACATTAACTAAAGTTTACCCATTGTTTACTTGCTCACGAAGTTCGCGTTTTTGTCACGTAAAAAGCCATCTCATTCAATCACCTATATTAAGTCTATTGATTGCAATAAAGAGTAATTCTATTCTATTCTATTCTCATTCGTTAATTTCTTCTTGCAACTTTGTTTTCTTTTACGTTCCATACGATACAATACAAAACAGTGTAAAATAACGTCAAAAATACAAAAAAATGCCTTTTTTTGTAATTCACTTGTTTGTTATGAGTCGAACATATAGAGCGTCATCTACAAAAAGTTTTCCGTGTACAACCCCATTAATTTACCGCGCTCACTTGAAGTCTTCTGTAAAGTTTTGTTAAATAAAAACAATAATGTTGTACACCATCAGACTAATGAACTGCGGCCGCTTGGTTAGCTCTAACCGAGGCATCTCGATGAGGCGGTCATAAAATAAAAAGTGCATAAAATAAAAATGTTTTTGCTCACTGCACTCTAGATGGCGCTGTAATTTCTACATCGCGCCATCGTTGTTTTGCGGCTCTGGCATAAATTGTTGAACGTTCTTTCTCTCTCTTACATTCAAAACCAAAATCGCTTATTACTAGCTGACCCGGCGAATTCGTTCGTCTTTTTAAACTTTTTTGAGACTCGCATGTAACGGAGTCTAATAACGAAAAATTTATTAACTTAGGGTTCATTCGGCTGACATTCTCAGTCAGTGTTTGGGTTTGGTTTGGACTTTTGGAGTCGTTTTCTCGCTCAAGATTCGTTCATCTCGGTTAAGTAGTTCTCGAGTCTTTACTAAAAGATAAAGAAAAGTGTCATACAGTGCCACATTTTTGATATTTGCCTTAGTTTAGAAGATATAAATTCTTTTCGCGAATGGCGCTAGCATCGCAGTAAATCGCTGGCTCTTAATATGTAATTTAATTTTCCACCTATGATTTTCTACGGTTTACTAATGTGTTTAAAAATGAACATAAAATAAAACATTCTCGAGGCCTTAGGTTTAGTTAGACTGTTTTATGAATTATTGTTTGTTGCTAAAAGTGACCACTTTTAGTACTTCAAACAGTCTATACCTAGATATTATTTGAAATACTTAAAAACTACTATGGACCAAGATCTATGTAGGGAGCCCTTTTTTGATAAAAAGCCTTACTTTAGAATATATGATATTTTATCTAGAGTGGTGCCACTGTTCACGTAAAAGGACTTAGTAGTAATCCGAATGCAGGTGGACGAGTCCCGGCTGTACCCGGCGGGCGAGGGGCGCGAGGCGGGCGAGGGGGGCGGGGCGGGCGGCGCGGAGGAGGAGCCGCTGGGCGCGGCGCGGCGCGCGCTCAACGAGCTCCACGTCAGGCTGGCGCGGGAGGGGTACGACGAGGTCTACGTCGACCAGATGG
>OX637646.1:0-248905 GCA_951802225.1 Euspilapteryx auroguttella
ATTGAAAAAGTTGTTTACGCGAAATTACAAAAAGACCACATTCTTTCTGGTTAAATACCATCATTGTGACATTAAAGTTACCTAAGTACGTTATTTAAGTGCGAGTTATATTAAAATCAAATAACAATCATCATGTCTACGATTGAAGAGGTTTTGGTGCAATTGGAGAATGTTGTTGAGTCGATCAAAAAAGCACAAATTAATTTCAAGAAATGCCCCTATGAAAGAAGAACAAAAGGTTATTTGGAATCGCGAATACAATCATTGGATGAGTATTGGAAGAACTTTAGGGAACTCCACAACAAGCTTACATTGCTCACTCCTAAGGCCCAAAAAGCAACATTACCTTACTTTACTCAAGATACCTACAGTTCCTGTGAAGAGCTATACACATATTATAGGGCGGACATTTGTGACATGTTAGAAACTTTAAAGCCATCAACAAGTGGAACTAAACAGACCAATTACCAGGAGTCCAATATCGTAAAAAACGATTTAATCACAAAGATAAAGTTACCGCTTCCAGATTTGCCTAAGTTCTCAGGGGCTTATGAGGAATGGCAGTCGTTTGAAGACTCGTATGCAGCTTTCATACATAACAATGACACGTTAAGCGAGGTAAGAAAATTGCAATTACTTAAAGCATGCCTTATCGGTGAAGCAAAATATGCAATTCAGCACTATAAAATTACGGAAAAGAATTACAGCCTAGCATGGAATAATTTAAAGAAAAGATATTCTCACAAGCGTCTTATTGTTAATGCCATTCTAAAGAGACTATTCACCCACAAAAAGCTACAAACTCAGTCACCAAATCTTTTGAAATCGTTAGTAGACAATACCAAAGAGTGTTTAAGTAGTCTTAACAACATTGATGTTAAAACTGATTCATGGGACCCCTTAATCATATTCATAACAGTCCAAAAATTAGACATGGAATCCCACAAACAATGGGAACGGCACGTTACGGAGGAATGCGCAGACCAACTACCCTCTTTAGAAATAATGATTACTTTTTTGGAAAATAATATTCGTACTTTGGAATTAACACAATCGTTCACATTCACCAGAGATGCACCTCGTTTTGTGAAACCTCAAGTAAAAGGTACTTATTTCGCTACCACTTCTCAGAACTCATGCATGATATGCGAGGGTGACCATCAGATTGGATGCAACAGGGAATATGAACAAGTGGATGTTCACAATAAAAACTCTTTTTTTGTAACTACTGTCCCGAAGACATGTACTTTATGTAAGGGTGACCATTATTTGTGCCATTGTAAAGAATTTGGAAAAATGGATCCTGAAATTAGAAGCAACTTTGCCCGTGACAATCGCCTCTGCTACAACTGTCTTGCAATAGGGCATAACATATTTTCATGTAGGCAAAAAACAACGTGTCGCATTTGTGGCAAGCGGCATCACTCACTTCTTCACCAATTTAGTAAGACTCAACAATCCATTACACAAGAAGAGAAGGACACAGATGGGTTGGAAACATTGCACACAAATGTAGAAGAAATCACAGAGGACACCATTGTCGCACATGTCTCAAACAAAAAAGGATTGGCACTTTTGGCTACTGCTCTATTGCCAGTTAAAAATAATTTTGGCCAGCAAACTTTATTAAGAGCGTTAATTGATCCCGGATCACAAGCCTCATTCATTACTGAGAGGGCCAGTCAAATGCTAAAATTGAAAAAAACGCCTGTTCATGGAAAAGTTACAGGTGTTGGTGCGACTGAAACCACGATTAGTCATATGGTGCAGTTGCAAATAAGGTCCAGACACGACCTATCATTCGGACTTCAAATAAATGCCTATGTTATTGCTACAAACCTAACAAGCCAATTACCAAACAAATCAATTGAAGTACAGTCATGGGAACATTTAGAGGGGATTCAGCTTGCTGATCCATCTTATTTCACACCCGGTTGCATTGATATGTTATTAGGAGTAGACGTATACACTGAGATACTAAAGGACAAAGTACTTAAAGGGCCTCCAGGTACACCAACAGCCCAAGAAACAACACTTGGATGGATTCTTTTTGGACAAATCCAGAATCACAATACACAAAACTTCACTGTCATGCATCATCAGATCGAAATTGATATGGACAATATGTTGCGCAGCATGTGGGAGTTAAATATGTCCGATAAACGCAATCTCACTGCTTGTGAAAAGAAATGTGAAGAGATATATGCACAAACTCATTCTAGAGATGAAAATGGACGATACATCGTCAAATTGCCATTTAAAACCGAACACCCACTACAGTTCATTGGTGAAACAAAAAATATTGCCCTCAAAAGATTTCAACAGCTGGAAAGAAGATTTGATAAAAATCCTAAATTAAAACAAAATTATAAAGAAGTAATGGAAGATTATTTACAACAGAATTTCATGGAAGAAATACCAGTACTTGAAATTGACAAACCTGGAGTTTACTTGCCCCATCACGCCATTGTCAGAGAAGACAAGGATACCACAAAAACTCGAGTAGTCTATGACGCATCAAGCAAAGGCTCCAAGGGATCTTCATTGAACGATCAACTTCTCGTGGGGCCAAAACTGCAAGACGACTTGAGAAGCATTATTATGAGATGGCGTACCAAAATGATTTGTTTTGTGGCCGACGTACAAAAAATGTACCTACAAATTGTTCTAGTAACAGGGGATGCAGATTATCAAAGAATTTTATGGCGAATGAATACATTAGAAGATATTAAAGAATATCGCTTACTCAGAGTTACATTCGGTACCGCAGCCGCTCCTTATTTAGCTGTAAAAACATTATTACAAATAGCAAATGATGAAGGTAACAATACAAAAGCAGCTCAAATAATAAAAGAAGACTTCTACGTTGATGATCTGATTTCGGGATGTACCAATGTTTCAGAAGCAGTTCAACTAAGCCAAGACATAACAACCATTCTAAATAAAGGCGGATTGAAACTCCAAAAATGGTCTTCAAACAGTAATGAGTTTTTGGAAAAAATACAACAAGTTGCAAATGCCGACCAGTTAGATTTCCAAATCAAAGAAGATAATACAATTAAGGCTCTTGGATTGGCATGGAATCGTAAGTCAGACATGTTTCAATATAACTTTGTTTTGCCGTCAGTGAACTCATTCTATACAAAAAGAAATATTTTAGCGGATGTTGCTCGCCTGTACGACCCATTAGGGTGGATAAGTCCCTCAGTAATACTAGCTAAAATACTTATACAAAAGTTATGGCTACTCAGATTGAATTGGGATGATGAAGTTCCTGATAATATCAAAACAGAATGGACAACATTGCGAGAGAGTTTTCAACAAACGAAAGAGTTTAAACTACAAAGATGGTTACACACAGATGATAACAATGAAAATACCACCATATTCGGATTTTGTGATGCATCCATTCAAGCATATGCAGCTGTCGCATATTGTAGAGTAGAAGCAGGAGGACAAATTTATACAAACTTAATTGCATCTAAAACTCGGGTCGCACCAGTAAAACCCGTCTCGCTACCAAGATTGGAACTCTGTGGTGCAGTTTTACTGGCACAACTGCTTAAGGAGGTCAAAGAAGCAATGCGTATTCCGACGCAGCAAGTATTTGCATGGACCGATTCCACTATAGTATTGGCTTGGCTAAATGGAGATCCTAATCGTTGGAAGACCTTTGTCAGTAATCGTGTTGTAGAAATATTGGAGAATACCTGCAATTCTCAATGGTTTCATGTCACTTCAGAAAGCAACCCAGCAGACGCAGCATCAAGGGGAATTCATCTGCCTGAACTCTTGGATTATGAAATGTGGTGGAAGGGGCCCACATGGCTACAGACAAAATGTATACCTTTCCAGAAGCCAACAACAGACACTGATATGGAAATGAAGAACATCCAAGTGAATTTGAAAATCGAAAGTGAGGCAAAAGCAATTATTTTTGATAATTACGACACTTTAGAAGAATTATTGAACACAATTGTATACAGCAAGAGATTTTTAAATTTTAAGAAGCAGAATCACAACATAGATGGACCCATAACGGTAATCGAATTAGAAAGCGCTCTAAATATATGTCTATGTTTAGCACAACAAGATGAATATGAGTCGGAACGTAACTCATTGAAAACAAACAAGAACGTTCAGAAGAATAGTAATATTAAGTCCCTGAATCCTTACTTAGACAGCCAAAATATAATCAGGGTCGGCGGAAGGTTAAGACACGCCAAATTAGAGGAGGCACAAGGCACAAAAACACCCTATTATATTGGGACATAAGAGTAAGCTTACAGAATTGATAATAAAGGACGCTCATGCTAAGACACTTCATGGAGGAATACAGTTAATGTTGTGTTATCTTAGATCCAAGTATTGGATAATAAGAGCAAAATCACTTGTAAAACGCCACATTCATCAATGCCTGGTATGTGCCCGACAAAGCGCAAGAAATCGCACTCAAATAATGGGTGACTTACCACGAGAGAGAGTGACCCAAGCTCGCCCATTTCAGCACAGTGGTGTGGATTTTGCAGGCCCATTGCAAGTACTCACCTCTAAAGGCCGAGGAGTAAAAACAACTAAGGCTTATATTGTGGTATTTATTTGTATGGCCACAAAAGCCATACATCTTGAATTGGCAGGTGATATGAGCTCAGAGACATTCATAGGAGCTTTCCGACGATTTGTATCACGTAGAGGACATTGCGCTCACATGTGGAGCGACCATGGTCGCAATTTCGTTGGAGCTAATAAAGAATTAACAGCAGCCTGGAAAGAGGCTTGTCTTGAATTACCTGACGCAGTCAACACCTTATTGGCAAATGATGGCACACAGTGGCACCTGATTCCGCCGTACAGTCCCAACTTTGGAGGATTGTGGGAAGCGGGGGTGAAATCTGTTAAACACCATTTAAAGAGAATACTCAACCGCAACCTCACATTCGAAGAAATGACGACGTTACTATGTCAAATTGAGGCGTGCCTCAATTCAAGACCACTTACCCCGATCGATGACTATGATACCGATGAGTTAAACCCTTTGACTCCGGGTCATTTTTTAATTGGAGAAGCACCGATAACCATACCTAGCCCGGAGATGAAAGACATCAACTTGTCTTACTTGTCCCGATGGCAACACACACAGAAATTACTAAGAAACTTTTGGTGTCGTTGGCAATCAGAATATTTGTCGCGATTGCAACAAAGACCAAAATGGTTGAAACAGAGCAAGGAATTTGAAGTTGGAGACATTGTTCTAGTAAAAGAAGAAAATCTTCCCCCGGGCAAGTGGTGCCTTGGGCGCATTGTGAACAAACATCGTGGATCGGACAATGTTACCAGAGTGTATAGTGTAAAATGTCGTGATTCTGTGCTCATCAGATCAGTGTCAAAATTGTGTGCGTTACCCATAAAAAGGGATTAATTACAGTGTAGTGTTTAGTACTATTTATATATTATATTGCTGTGTGTGATTCATATGTTTATTCCATTTGTACAATTTATTTAAGTTAACCATATTATGTTGTGGTAAAAAAAAGAGTGCATACCTTTATAGTAACCACACATTAAAAAAAAAAAAAAATTAATATATAAAAACCTATTAAAAATGTAGTTAAAAAATGTATTAAAAAATAATTGATGCACAAAAATCTCACGAGAAATCATATGCACCCTACATTCCATATCAATTGCATTGTTCATTTTTTCTTGATCGTAGTGATGTTAAATGGTTACCTATTCGTAAAGTTTATTATCGTTTAGTTTATTTTGTTTGCATGTGTATTTCTATTTTTCGTTACATATCGATTTAAATGTATTTTATCTTAAACATATTTTAGTTAAGTAACGTTGAATTTGTTTTTTTTTGAGTTTTAATTTTATGTTTTTTATTAGATAAGCATTGCTTTAATTATGTTTGTTAATAATTTACCACTAAATCCGTACGATTTAGCTTTTGGTTAAGTTATTAGTGATTCTGTAAGTTACTGATTTTTTCATAGTTCAAAATGCTAATGAAGGAAATTATTCCTTGGTGGGCGGCATGTTCGACGATGCTGTTATTATTATCCCGATTTTTTGCAATGCCCATCACTACTATGCATTAGTTTAGTTATTCAATCAAACCTTTTGTAAAAAAAAACAGTCTGCAAATAAAGTTCTTGCCATTCACACGTATTCGCTTGGTTTAATTTGAGTCTTAGTAAAAGTGAACCTTAAGTTAGCGCCACACGGTACAATATGATATGAAACAAAAACATTGGTTATATCAATAGTCAAGTAACTTTAAACGTAATAGCAAGCTTCAAATTGGGTACTTAGTTCTAATTTATTTCAGATTTATCGTTAGCCTAATTAATTATATAAGTTTATGACTAACAAGTACAGACCACAGACCCACAATTTACGAGAATAATTAAGAGCCAGTTTACCGCGATGCTAGCGCCATTCTCGAAAAAAATTTATATCTTCTAAAGTAAGGCAAATATCAAAAATGTGGCACAGTATGCAATTATGCAAAAATATGTTAGTATTATATTATAAACTAGTCAACCCGGCGAACTTCGTACCGCCTAACCTATTACTTTTTTGGGCATGTTTTGTACTTATAAACCTTTCTCTTGAATCACTGTATCTATTAAAAAAGACCGCATCAAAATCCGTTGCATAATTTTGGAGATTTAAGCATACATAGGGACAGACGCGGGAAGCGACTGTTTTATACTATATTATAAAAGGGCAGTTTTTTAATTAGAGTAAGTAAGCATAGAGACCTGTGAATATGACGGCATGCGAGGCGCAGGAGGCCCACAGCTCCATGAGATGCACGGCGGGGCCGGCGCGCAGGCTGGGGTGCCCCGCGAACACCACGCACGGCTGGCGGAACTCGGCGCTGAAGGCGGCGTCGTGCAGCCGCGCCGCGCGCCGCAGCCGCCCGCCGCGCGCCAGCCCGCCGTGCGGGAACGGCTCCTCGGGCAGGTACACGCGCGCCGCCTTGCTCGGCGACAGCCACTCCGCCAGGATGTTGCTGTAGGCGAGCGACGCGTCCGCCACCGCCGACACCAGGTACAGCGGCGCCGCGCCCAGCCCGCCCGCCTCCAGGTGCGCCGACACGCACTCCAGCAGGTCGAACAGCACGCCGCTCGGGTACACGGGCAGCAGCACGGCGCCGCCGCCGCGCAGCGTGGCCGCGCAGTGCACGCACAGGTCGCCCAGCATGTTGTCCGGGTTGTGCGCCGGCGTCTGCGTCAGCTGCGCGAGCAGCAGCAGGTCGGCGCCCTTCAGCGCGCTCTGGTTGATGGCGCGCGGGTGCGTGGTCAGGGTGCTCGAGCCGGCCACGTAGGCGACCTTCTCGTGCGCCGAGCGGAGCACCCAGTTGGCCGAGCCGAGGCAGAAGCCGGAGGAGACCGGCGTGGCGTGCAGCGCGCCGAACAGCGACACGCGCTCGTCGTAGCCGACGGGCCGCACGCGCGCCAGCGACCGCGCCAGCGCCTCGCGCGAGTAGAGCGCGCGCCAGGCGCGAGGCCGCGCGGCCAGGCTGAGCGGCGCGGGCAGCAGGTGCAGCAGCTCCTTCCAGCGCCGCGCGCGCGCTCCGCCGCCCGCCTCCTCCAGCCACTCGCACAGCTCCTCCAGATGAAACCTGCCCACCTGCAGGGTCGGCTCGGTGGCGTACACCTGGCCGCGGAAGCCGGTGCCCTCGGTGATGAACGGCAGCGCCATCATGCAGGTGTAGTTGGAGACGAGGATCACGTCGAGCTGCGAGAAGTCCACCACCTTGTCCAGCGGCGGACAGAACTCCGGCGCGCTGTCCACGAACACGCGCCCGCAGCACTCCTTCAGCTCCTGCGGAAACAGAACACGACTATTACATCTCTATCATCTACGAGTACAATAGAAAGCTCAAGTTACATTTTTACATAAATTGCACATAAATTGTTGGGCATTGTGAATGTACTCTTTCAATATTGTTTTGGTCTCTTAAAATTATATTTTTAACAGACAAATCCATATGGCTAGTATGTTTTAATCTAGTGTCTTTTTGCTTAAATTGACTTAGTTTTTGTTTTAAGACAGATATCCAATTTATTTTTAAAATTCATACAATGTAGAGCAGTTTGTTTCACTCTGTAATGATTTGATTGAAAGTTCGGTTTTGAACTTTGTTTTGTCTTTCGAAAGTTAGGTGCAGTTGTAACATAAACACAAACACAATCTCACGCCTTTTATTCCCCAAAGGGTTAGGTAATAGCTGGTGCCTCTGCCTTACCCTTCAGGGCTCCAGAGTTAGTTAGTTAGAGTTAGCAGAGTTTATGTTTTATTATCAACATGGCAAGGGGCCAGCTTGTCGCCGCGGTTATAACGACGCAGTCCCTTAACAGGAACATTGCTAGGTATTATTAAACTTATTTGTTAAACAAAAAAGTTGTGAGCCAAGAGTTGTGCGAGAAATGTATGGACTGTTATTTTGCCCGCCCAGAATGAATGAATTTAAAAACAAAACAAAGTCAAATCAATCTTTTGATTGACAGGAAAATGGATACAACAGTAATGAGTGTTCCATTGTATAGGAAATTATAATTGTTGTTTTTTACTAACTTCCTTGCAATGTTTCCATTATTTCTCACCTTTTAAACCTTCCCTGGACTACGACAAACATCTCAAGACCAACATCAGCTCAATCAACCCCGCTGTTCTCGAGTTTTAGTGAGATTATGTTAGATGAACTTATAACATGACATTATTATTTAAACTATTTTCAATAATTTTTTATAAGTAATTGTGATGATTTCTTTTTTGATGGACTATTCAAATCAAATCAAATAATTCTTAATTCAATATAGGATACAAGATATCACTTATTGAATGTCAATTAGACTACATCTAATCTAATCACTATTGATACCTTCTTTGGTAAAGTATCCTATACTGAGAGAGGCGAGGTAGTTCAGGGTGCCCACCAATTGGCTCAGGCAAACAACTATTTGTCTTGCCTTACGACAAAAGTCGCCTGGAGAGGCCCCTTAGATATAATTAGAAGTTATAATTGTTTTCATTAAATTATAACTTCTAATTTTGTAAATATTTCTGTATATTTGATTTTGATATTCTTTACTATGATTTACACATGTTTAGTTTAACTGTTAGTGTAAGGAGTGGTATTCATATAAAATAAAATAATTTAAATATGGTGAATAAAATAATATTGACAAACCCCTTGTAGTAGTGGGTCATCCAGGTGCGGGGGCATGTAGGCTGGCAGCGCGTCGCGGCGTGCAGAGGGCACAGGCGGCAGCGGCAGGAAGTTCAGCACTGACTGCACTGACAGTCCGCAGTCCAACATTATCATCAGGCCCTTGAACGAGAGCACGAAGCACGGCTTGGCCGCGTCGCCGCTGAGACAGTACTACAACAACAAACAACAACTGGTCACCACAATCATTAGTCCCATAACTAACCTCACTTCTTTCTTCTTTCGCATTTAATAACTCGTCCACTTACCAGCTTCATTATTGGTTTCTTTATAAACGTACAGGATTAAGTCTACGACATGGTTCTATCAAAAACGTTACACATTGGTCACTTAAAATAGGGTGCCTCTAAAATGTTTGTGCCCATTTTTATTTAATTTAACGCAGTTAATTATCCTTGCCGGTGAAGTAAATTACATTTGCTTATAGTTCGTACTGATCTACAAAAACATTACCGGCACCAAGAATTATAGTATTTTTACCATGAAATACTTATTTAGCAAATAAAAACAAAGGGTAAAAAGTGAGGTTAGTTAGTTTGTTTGTTTTTAAATTCGCCCATTCTGGGCGGGCAAAGGAACTTAGTCGATACAGCCAAGTCTTCATTAGTAACTACTAACTACTAGAAATAAACTGTTTGTTTCTAAGTATTCAAGTCTTCTGTAGTTTAATGCTTTGTTTTCTTAGCCTAGAAATATTTGTCCATCACCATTGCAAATAGGGCTTGGACTACCGATATATTTTTGAAAACCGGTTTTTTTTCGGTAGTGAAAATTTTAAAACCGGGAAACCGGTGTTTCAGTAATTTTTCGGTATTTTACATTTTCTTTGAAAAAATGTTTGTTTTTGAAGAAAAGTTCAAACTAAAACACTCAACGTAAAATTAGGTTATCTTGCTTTAATATTTCACTTTAAAAATAACTTTTTTTTTACTCAAATAAAAAAAAAAGTTTTTAAATTAAACTTAGTTTGGTTGGTCATAGGTCTCCCCTACTATCCCCTGTTGGGGATCTGCCTACTCTGCTCTTCCTGTGCGCAGTCGCCAATCGAGAACTTTTCAGCCCCAGAGACCATCTGGTCCTCGAACTATGTGCCTTGCCCAATGCACAATTATTTGGGCTATGTCGGTGATCTAAGTTCTTCTGCAGATCTCATCATCATGCTACATGTTATACGAAGACTGATGAGTATACCCTGCCACTTTGACGATTATTTGTGGACTATAATAAAACCTTGGTTTCGGTTGAGTTGAGACCTGGGCAGTGCTAAAATCTCTCCAGAGCGGTGCCAAGTGGACTACCGATTAATCTGTGTTTGTTTAAAAACACCACTATGTCTGTTGGACTCTGAAGTTGAATCAGTAGATCAGAAATCGAAGGTTATTCGACTGGTAGCAGGAAGTTATATAGGGTTGTTATATCCCTAAAACTGTTTACCGAGAATGTCTCCAAGTTTCTGGACTGTAAAGAGAACTAGGCCTAGGCATAAACGTCGAGTATATCACTCAACATTGTAGTAGTTATGGCACAGACTGCGAAGGATTTCAGTGCAATGCTCGATAAATAGAATGAACATGTGATGGACCAAACGAAAATCATGTTGAACGCCCATGCTAAACCGACTTCAGTCAAGATCGGATACTTAACGCTCGGTTGTTGTATTGTTGACGAAAACATATACCTGGGACAAACTGTCCACCTAGGTCGGTCAATCTTCGAAAAATAGGTCGATCGCCGAGTCAAAATTGGATTGCCGGCGTTCGGGATGCATTCACTACATCTCTCGTCCAAGTTGACGACGAAAGTCAACAAGCCATGTCTGTTGCCAGAGGCAACTTACCGGACTGTGACATTGTGGCTATCTATGGACCTTATGCAAAGCTCTAATTCACTCAAAAAAAGTTTTAACCCTTAAAAAAAAAAAAAAAAAAATTATAAATGTGCTTATATTAAAAGGAACAAAAACACATTTAATAAGACCCTCAGTGATAACCTAAGCAAGAAAATAATAAAATAAAAAAGAAAGAAATTTTACCGAAAAACCGGTATTTTGACCATAGAAAACCGGTTTTAAAATACGGTAATATTGGTCCGGTATCCCGGTTTTTCGGTACTACCGAAAACCGGTGTCCAAGCCCTAATTGCAAACACGATGATTTTGCCCATTTCCTGAAAATACTATGTAAGTGTTTAATTTGGGACCCCCTTTCCTATATAGTCCAACCTAGGGTCCCAACCTAACCCATTGAAATATGAGGGTGGTCTCACATTTTAATGTTCACATCGACTATGTACCTAGTTCACGGGACATCGATCAGAATTATTCGGGAGCAGAAACCTTTATTTCTCACTTCACTACACAATTTTCCTTAAAGGGCACATTATTATACAAATTTAACCACGATTAAGAAAATTAAGAAATAAAAGCCCGAAATCTTCTATTCATTTCCCCCCAAAACCTCAAAAGTGAGGTTCATGGAGGGTTCATGTGAGTTTGTGAGTAGTGTATTTTACTTTTTTTGTTTAGGCAAGCTAATAAATTTATGCTCATCAGCCAAGGCAAGTTTGTTCTTTGATTAACTCTCGGTATGGCGCGAAATTCAAATTTTCGCGATAAAAAGATATATCACTACATAAGTGAGAGATGGTTTTTTACATACGCGAATTCATTAAAACTTTATTAAAAATTAGAGGCTGCCCCGCGGTTTCACTCGCGCAGATTTCTCATAAACATAAAATTCCCGTTGTTTCCCGTTCCCATGGGAATTTCGGGAAATCCTTTCTTAGTGCTCACCTACACTCCCCAAGGAACCTACATGCAAAATTTCAGCCCGCTACGCCCAGTAGTTTCGGCTCTGCGTTGTCTGTCAGTCAGTCAGTCAGTCAGTAACGGAAGAGTTTTATATATATATTGATGAATTCGCCAAAATAAATAAAAAAACGCTAAAAAAATGTGCATTGTTTAAATGTTTCTTTATTATTTCATAGGTAAGTTTAACAATATAATTAGATCAAGAAAGAAAGAAAGAAAACACGTTTATTTACAGGCCACAACGACACAATAATAAACTTTAAGATTAAGAGCCAGTTTACAGCGATGCTAGCGCCATTCGCGAAAAATATTAATATCTTAATAAACTACGTAAATGTACAGTGGCGGATTAGGAGGCCGTAACAGAAATGTCTATGGTTTCGTCAGCCCTAGACTGTATTACCAAAGAACAGAGCGATTTTGCAATACAGAAAAACCGGAAGTGTTACGCCGACCGTGTCCGCCACTGTACGTATGTACATACTATTAGAATAAGCAAGCGCGTCACATAACATATACGAAAAAAATAAGTTTTCTTCTTAGGATTCTTCAAGCAAAGGGATTGTAGCCCATATAACCAAGTCTTTAATTTTTGTTAAGGAATTTTTTCTTAATGTTTCCCTTTCATTTGTTATGAAATTATAATGAATGCTTTATTTTATTAGGAAAAACCTGTTAAAGAGTTGGGTACACGAGAAAAAAACCCTTTGGTGACCAACGCTGCAGCATCTGTCATAGAGGAATCCGGTAAAATATCACAACTCCAGGCCGCTCTGGAAGCTAATGCAGCCTACCTTTGGAGTGGAGGCCGCCCACCAAGAACGGTGGGACGTTTTAGGTCCGCTTGTACGGTGCACTGCACACGGATAGAGTCTGCAGCAGGAACGTACCCAGATGTACGCTCTACGCCTGGTGTACGGCCAGGTAAAGGTACTTTTCTTTTTTGACCGACGAAAAAAAAAGGAGGAGGTAAGTACTCAATTCGACACGTATATATATCTGTACCTCAGAAGCATAACACTGTAACTGTAATTTTTGCGATTTTCACTTTTTGATGGAATCCTAATGTATTTGACGAGCTCTTTCGAATGCGCTTACTCCCGTGGCCGTAGCTAGCCTGGAAGTGCCTTTTTTTCGATTTGCATTATAGTGTAAATACCTTGCCTGATGAGAAGCATTAAACTGTAAGAGCGTATACTGCTTTATGCTTCGAATTAATTTTATTGCATAATATTGTATGTACCATCTTACAGTTTTATGCTTCTGAACTATATCCGATGCATAATACTGTAACTGCGCAGATACCGTGTTTTGCTTCGAAGCAAATCAAGATGCATAACACTGTATTTTTGCTGTTACAGTTTTATACTATTCAATTAAATCCGATTAAGAGGGCGTGGTTGAACGCATCTTTATATAGAAGCTGCTAGTTACGCGGAAGTTCGGTCTTGGCCGGATCGTCACGCCATCTTCGTCTTGGTCTGCCACGTTTTCGGCGTCCGTCGCGTGGGATCCACTCTGTAGCTATTCTCGCCCAGCGATCCGGTTCCATGCGGCAGACATGGCCAGCCCAATTCCACTTCCACCAACATCTTTTATCTTAGTTTGAGCGCGCAGTGCTGTATTTCGAACTCTATCTATGAGTCTAACACCCAAAATTATACGCTCCATTGCGCGCTGGCAAATCTTAAGTTTGGTATCAGAGATAATAGAAAAAAAAAGAAAATAGATTTTTTTTTACTAAATTGACAGTTTTTGGCATTCTTAGTTCAGTGATACTTACCATACACGTAAAAATACACGCAATCTTGTTTTAAAAATAAATGGTAAAAAAAAGTCCGTCTACGAATGCTTCCTCATACTTTCGTTGCTGATTTACCCGAAACACTGCAGCAGTTATGTATAATCTGTCCTTGATGATGCTGCTGCATCAAACTGCTCGATTACTTTGAAAGTATTAAGAAACATTAAATCAAACAGACGTCATACAATTTACATTACAATCAATATCCGAACAGCAAATCTGTGAATTTCTAAGGTAACTTTTAAGTATCGGTCCTGTTTTCTGGCGCAGATCTACTTCAGATAAACTTTCAGACTGCATTTAGGTAACATAATATAAAAATACCAGTTTCTCTCCCTATTAGCTAGCTACCAGACCCTGACATCATGAACTGCTTATTGTGAAATCTACAACGTTAAACTCATGCTACGTCGTCGCTAAAGTTCAAACTTCCTATAATGAACCTTTCATGACCCCACTATGCGTGTGACTACAGGCAAGGAAAGAGAAACTAGTGGCATTTTATTTATAAAGCTAAAAGTAGTCTTAAAACCTTACTAAAACTCATCTACGCCAGGATATAAGACAAGAGCTCAAACTTCCACAATATACAAGATATTTATTGCTCTAAGTGTACAGGAAGATCTTCTTGTATCTTGTATACACGAGTTATACTACTAATCAGTGAGCCACTGCAGACTCAGAGCACAACCAAGAACAACGTTTCGCCTACCCTGACATAATGGAATCCTGATACCAAAGCTAGGGACCTATGTCTCATTCATGCAACAGTTACTTAAGGACCCCATATGTCCCATCTTATTTTATATTCAACCATTTCTTAATCATTCTCTATAATGTTCACTACATTAGGTCACAGATTCAGACAACATCATTTAAAACATGAAATTTCACTCAGAAAGTACATAATATAAATTATTGACACAGATTTAGAGTTGTAACGGTTCTGAATGTATGTTCTACAGTGTTTTTTAACACTAAAGTTGTTTATTGTACTTTGTTTTCTTAAAGAAAATCCTGTAACTGACACCATTTCTCACCGGATTACAAAAAATATCTTAGAAGCATTTTAGTGTATGTGATGCATGTTTTTACAAAAGTACCTGAAAAACTATATTTTTTCATAGGACTTATTTTTCTGAAAATTGTTTTGAATTAAGAGATAATTGCTCTATGTTATCAATTAAACTCAAGATGATTATAGCGTCTACTTTTGCGTCTTATTTGCGTCTAAAGTTGAAAAACATGCGATTTCAAACTTTAAAACGCTCTCCTGTAAAATTACGATTTGCGACTTACAGTCTTATGCTTCTGAGGTACAGATATATATATATTTTTTTTTTAATGTATGATCACGCATAACTTTTTACAGAGTAGTTCAATTTTGATAATTCTTTTTTTAATCGACAGGGCATACCTTGAAGTTGGTCCCATAAAAATTTAGAAATAAAATTCCCACCCTAAGGGTGGGAAAATAGGGGTGACTTTTTGGTCGGCGGGTGGATTTATCAACTCACAAGTTGCATTTTACGTGTAACACTATACATTTTGATACCTACTTACAATATCTTTTGAAATGAAATAAAATCAGCCGAAAGACGTCCACTGCTGGACATAGGCCTCCCCCACAAATCGCCATACCGACCGGTCTTGTCGTCCCTGTCAACCATGTCGTCTGATCACCTTATGCGGTGTGACCACTGACCACCTTGTGGGAGAAGAAAAGATTAAAACCCTGAAAGAACTGAAAAGCATAAAATAAAACTTTTTATCAAAAAATAAAACCGCCGAAAAAAAAACTGAAAAGCATAAAATAATAATCGAATTACTAAGTTCTTAAAGTAATGTAGGGTATATACCAAGTAATTTTGAGTCGGCGCCACAGATTCCTCGTACAAAGATCATTAAATTAGGTACCTTAAATTTAAAGAAATAACCAAAATTCGTGCGCTGCCGCGCATCAATCTTTACGTAATTATGGAATTTGCTTGTGTGGCGCGCCGACTCAAAATTACTTGGTATATACCCTACATTACTTTAAGAACTTAGTAATTCGATTATTATTTTATGCTTTTCAGTTTTTTTTTCGGCGGTTTTATTTTTTGATAAAAAGTTTTTAATGGTTATGTATCGACTGCTGCTCTGTGGTTCCCTAAAACGACCCACTGACCTTCAGTTGGCAGTGTTTTGGACTGAGACGGGGCCTCGTAAGTATGATGCGTACATATAATACATCATCTAGAAACCTAAGTAGGTGTGCGTGATAATTAAGCGTCCCACAGACTACGCAGATGCGAAAAGATTTTATCTGCGTATACAAACTTTTTTATCTGAAGGTACCACACATCACGCAGACGCGGTAACATTACAAGATTATACATTCACTCGAAATCTCTCGGACTGAGCAGACTTGTTTTTTGTTAAAGAGTGTTTATAAAGCGTGTTACAATGACTTCGCGTTTCAATTTATATGTCACGGCTCAGATATCTTTTACATTATCTGCTCAGTGTGTGGTCGTCCATAGGATTACATAGAAATTGATGTTGAAAGATGATCTGCGCCGATACAGATATCTTATCGCATCTGCGTAATGTGTGACAAGCTTTAAGGGCAGTTGTAAGATAAACGTCGAAGTTGTTACCTATAAGTATTATGTGTCGGAACGGAAGCGGAAGCCCAGCGAGCCAGCTGTTTATATCAAGTCCCTTAAAATTAAATTAGATGAGATTCTTTTAGCCTACGGTGCGGATTCTCGCTCGTAAACAAATGAAGCATTCGTTAGAATCTTATAAATTAAATTACGGCAAAGGCGGCGAACCAACCGAGTGTCCAATTCAATTACACACTCTGCAAGAGTGGAATTCCCAACGTACTTAAACCGAACCTATCAGTTTGCGCGCGTTGCCTCTGGTGGCGTGCAAAGTGGGGACAACTGGTTATGATCGGTTTACTGTAACAAGCATTTTAATGTTTTGTTCGTAACGCGTGTCCTATTATAAGTATCATCACCAATGATGGGTAGGATGTTTTGGCTGCTGTTGACTCTTACACTGGTACAAACACCGAATATGGCGAGTAAGTAAACCTAATAAATTTAACAAAGATAATATTTTAAAGATCAACTTGTTTCTGTGAACAACACGGTCAATCTTTATCATGGCCGAGATAGGGCGAGGACTGGCATTTATTAGGATGTTTCCAGACGAGCAGCACTAGGCTGTCGCCAGATCCAGCAGCAGCGGCTTCAGTCCACTGTGGGTCATTCAACTTAAAAAAAGTTCCAATTTTAGTAATTATACAAATTCTCTAATGCTTTAAAAGTTACCACTTTATTTTACGAGTGTAATAATTATCTTTGTTATCTTAAAACAAAAGAATTCGCCTGTAAGTTTCTGAAACGGTTCAATCTTACAGCATCTTCTCTGTAAGTGGCAATTGTAGCCGAAAGAGTGATATATGTTCCTAATGAAATCAGAGGAACTCTGTCCGGTTGATTGTTGAGATAATACAGCCTCCGAGGAGCGTGCGAGCGCGGGCTGGGGGCGACGCGGCGGGGCGGCAGCGGCGGCGGCGGCGTCGGCGGCGGCGGCGGCGTTCCGGCAGTGTGTCCGGGAGCGCGAGCCGCGACGCCCGCGTGAGCCGTGTCGAAAGTGAGTGAGTGCCGACCCGACAGTGCACAGTGCAGTGCCGACCGTGCCGTGCAGTGCTTTTACCCCCTCGTCGCCGTCGACGACCCTGCAGACGTTTGACGCAGGCTGTCGCGCTGCCACCGCTGAGGGCGTCCTGACACGGGAGGACAGGACAAAGTATGCTGCCCAGCTGTTCATATTATTGTAGTCTGAAGTACCTATTTTAACTTTACAGTTTTGGCGATGTCTAGTTTACGTATCGTAGGATAACCAAGTAAACCCTTTTATAATTTTTAAAGCCTTGTTATACATATTGTTATACAAACAGCATGTGGAACGCAGCGTTTACACGTTTATACAATTTTATAGTAAGATTCAATAAAAATCTAATTATCATTATATTGGAACTCTTGATGGATATAAATTTCAATCTCATACTTCAAAATACGTACTTAATATTCTTAATCTAATAAAAATAATAACCTTATTTAGCCCTTTTTTAGTAAACTTTAACCTACGCAAAAAAGTAGAGGGTAGATAAAAAAAGAGACCTCTTGTTGTGTTCTACAACAGCGATCCTCATTTGGAAATCATTTGTAGCAATATTAGGTCTCGTCCGTCGTAGCGTCGATACGCGTAGCTGCCGCGTAGCAGCTACGCCAATGCTACGGATTGTATCTGGCATTTGCAAAATATTTCTTTTATTATTTACCGAATTACAATATTTTGAGATTATTGAGCGATTATTAAAAACAAATATGAATCAAAAATAATGAAAATATGTGTCAAAATTAATTTATTCTTTTGTCAGAGGTGTTATGTCGCGGTGTGGCTCTCTTGATGTTAAGTCGTTACCTGCACCTGCAGGCATAGGTGTGCTGATTTACAGTAAATGTGTTCGCACTAGCAGCGAAGCTCTCATAATTGTCATAATATCCCAGTCGCTGTGGCCGAATACAGTCGCCGGAGGTTTCTTTATTCGGACCGCTACGAAACACTAGTGCCCGTATATCGCGTTACATTTCACGTTCGTGTAGTGGCCTGGCTATATTTTTAATGGAACCCGGAGCTGGAAATATGGAGCGAGCGGCGGCCGCGAGTAAATCGGTAATGAGACGTCGCGACGCTTTGATAAATTGCAGCGAGGAGCGCGCGGCTTTGTTACTGGTCTGTGGGAGCGAGCCGCCGCTGCTAGAAACCTGCTTCACTCATAAACAATGCAACGCTAATTAATGAAATTAGTTGCTGCGAAAGAAGTGTCCGTCTTATTGGCTGGTGCCTTTTATGGTGACTTTATTTTATACTATGTTTATATTTATATATTGAAGTTTAATGCTAGATAATGAACAAATGAACATCGCACATGACAAAGCTGACGACTTTATTAGGGTGGAATGAGACCGAAAAAAAGTATTCGAAGAGCAGAGATCCTTGCGGCGGCTGCGGCGGTGGCGGCGGCATGATGAATGTGGCAGGGACGGCAAGCTATATCAATTAGGGCTGGGCTGGGCGCTATTTATAGCGCAATTAGCGCGCGCGCAGCAACGAGCCGCGACGACACTACGTGCGCCGGCGCATCCGTACCGCTGCGGGCGCAACGCACAGCATAGCGTTTCAATATTGCAACCGTATTAGCGATTACGTATTATATTTTTATATAAGTATTAATATTATTTTAAACGCGCATGAAGCTGTGTCTGTCAGTGTGTTACGCAATGATGCCTAAACGATAATATCGCTGTGAATCGGTAGGTAGCTTAAACCACGAGACAGACATAGCCATCTATAGCATACTTCATAACCCGAAAATTCCACAGGAACGAATAGTCAGTATTAAGCAGTTTAAAGAGGAATTGCGCTAGCGAAGCCGCGGGGCGACACTGTCTTGTATTTTCTAGTCCTTAAAACTCAAATTTCAAAATTGTATTTACAATAAAAATACTATTCAACAATTCATAAAGCGATCTACAAATATAAACGAGCCGGGCACATAGGTAGTTCCAAATTATTAAGTTAAAGTAAAGTAAAAGTAAAAAAGTTAAAGTAAAGTAAAAGTAATTTAAAGTAAAGTAAAAGTTATTATTAAGTTAAAGTAAAGTAAAAGTAAAAAGTTAGTTACTTCCTATGATACTTCGGCATTTAAAAATAGATAAAGTAACAAACAATGAAGTGTGCTCTCCGTCTGTAGTACAGATGGCGCGAAAGCATTAATTAATCACCGGTGATGTACTCGCGGCTCTATAAGCGGCATCGGCGGCAAGCGCGGTCTGCGCGCGCGCTCCGCTGACAGATCTAGAGCAGGAACAGAGAGTGCTTACAAAACGGAACTACCTATAGATTATTTTAAAAATATACATCGACTTACTATTTACTTCAATTGTTTAAGTACCTACATTAATTTACATATAGTGTAACTACTAGTAAATTAAGCGGATTTCAATATACAATATATGTGGCATATAGAATTGGACGTTCGACTTTGAACTGTCAACATCGTTTTTTGGAGCTCCACATATTTTAATTGTAAACTTAAGAAAAAGTGATTTGTTTAGACGCAAATATATAAAAAAATAAGAATTAAGAAACAAGTTTAGTGCTACATTGATTTATTTGTTATACAAGTTAACAGTGGCTTAAATAATAGCATTTATTTACATGAGTTCTGTGCATTTTGTGTGTAAGGAAGCCGTTGGATGCGCAAAGCGCATGCGCGTGAGTCATTCTATCGCTGCATACGCGCACAAACCACCGCTATCGGCCGGCGGCCGGCCCTTGTTTACAATTTAAAATAAACAGTTAACATAATAAAATAACTAGATCATCTCGTGAACTATTGAATTTTACGTTTTATGTTTATGCAAAAAACTAGCTCAACCGCTACATTTCTCGCTGCCTATCGCAAGTTCCTACGGTGTAAATACTCAAGCCAAGTATAGCTATGGATAAAATCTGTGAACTTTGTAAGAAAGCGATTATACCTGGAGAGAAAGTCACCTGCGTTGCATGCAAAATATGTTACCACTATAAGTGCCTAAATTATAACGAGGCTTACTATATGCGGCATGCCGAGGAATTCGAGCAGAGTTGGAGATGCGCTTCTTGCGCTAATGTTACAGGCCGCCGCAGACTAAACACTGATGACACGCCTGTTGGCCGGGAACCTAAAAAAATGCCGATGGATAAGGGGTCTGAACTCGACATGTCTTACGAGGAGCTGGGGTTTAATCAGACGGCAGGCCCACACACTCGCTCCTTGCAGGCATCACTCTCTGATGTAGGCCTTGAGTCGGACAATGCCATCACTCTTAGACAATTTTCGCATCTACTAAACACCCAGCTTGACTCCAAACTAGACTCTAAGCTCGAAAAGTTAAAGTCGGTTTTCTCAGCAGACATTGTCAAGGAATTGAACCACTTTATTAAAACATTAAAGGAGGAATTCCTTAAGACCACGGACGCACTCGCAATCCAAATAAGCGACCTTAAGGATTCAGTTTCCAGCTTGAAGGATAGGGTTAACACGCTGGAGGTCGAAAACAAAGCCCTCAAATCGACGACTCAAGCTAGCGCACCTGAGCTACTGGAGGTCATAACTCAGCTGAAATGTGATGTAAATGATAGAGAGCAGGAGATGCTGAGCAATGACGTCGAGATCTCGGGGATTCCGGAAAGCGACAACGAATCGTGTGGTCACATTGTTGCTGTCATCGCATCAAAACTCGGGATGCAACTGGAAGAGCGTGACGTGGTAAGCGCCACCCGCGCCGGGCCGCGCCGCCTGGTCGCGACCGACGCGGCCGGCCCGCGCGCCCGACCCCGCCCGCTCGTCGTGCGTTTTGCTCGTCGATCTCTGCGCGACGAAATACTGAAGAACGCCCGAGTTCGCCGCGGCGCCACTACTGCTGACCTCGACCTGCCCACTCATGATGTGCGTCCATTCTATATAAATGAGCGCATGACCAAACTGAACCGGACAATCTTCGGTAAGGCTCGGGAGATGGGTCGTCGTCTGGGATGGAGGTTCGTTTGGTCCGGGACGGCAGAGTTCATGCTAAGCGTGCTGACTCACCGACGTCACCTGTTTTTAGAATTCGGACGGAATCAGACCTTGAGAAGGTTTTTGGTTCATAGTTCTTTTAACCGATAGATACCTCGCTTCTTGTGAATTTAAGTATTTTAATTATCAGGTGTGTGTTTATTTTGATTTTTCTAATGTGATCCCGTATGATTTATATGTTATATGTTACGTTTTTATATTATCTGTTACTATCTGCTTCTATGTAATTTTTTACTGGTTTACTTTGCAAACAGGCTCTCTTTTTATATCTACTTATTGTTTTTGGTGCAATTTATTTTTAAATATATCTTATCTCGCTTTATATGTAATTGCATGTAATAATCATAAAGTATTTATTTGTTTAGGAATAGTGCATGTAATCCAGTATTATTATGTCTCAGCTTTTGAGTGCTTTACTTTGCTGTTGGGCTTTCAATTTGTCTTGATTGATGATTTCCATGTAGTTCGCTTTTTTGCTGTGCTTAGTTATATAGTGCTGTGTTATATATTGCTTTTACAAGAATTAGAGATATTGTCATATGTTTTTAATACTGTATCTGCGGCCAGGCCTCCGCTCGGTGCGCTCTATTCATGTCAGTTTATGGCTCAGTTATTTATAATTTACTTTATCTATAAGCAATGAAACAAAAAAATCTAATCGTTAGTTTATTCAATGCTCAGTCTCTTAACACCAAACATGACGAGTTTATTGCTGCTTTTAGTACTATATCACCGGATATTATTGCGATCAATGAGACTTGGATTAGGGAGGGGAGAGAAGCATTGGCTCCGCGCCTCTCCGGCTATAGATTCAGACACAATCCGGCTCATTTGCGACAAGAACGTGATAAGTCGAAAAACCTAATTTTTGGGAAAACGCATTTGAAAGTTTAAAATTCGTATAACTTTTTTATTATTATGTTTGGACTATGCGGTTCTTTACAACATATGTTCACAAACTATCCGTTTATCGTTATAGCTAGCATTCAGACTATTTACTCAAGTATTTTAATTTTTATGATTTTCTATTTAAAAAACGGGCCTCCTTGTTGCGTTATTCTTGTAAAAACTTAGAAATATTGCGAGACAAACAGATATGTTCCGTTTTTGCTGACAAAAAAAAGTTATAAACACCAATAATTTTACGAGTTTGGTAGTATTGTTACGTTTTTATTGATAATCTGTGATATAAATATATCACTCCATAAAATAAATGTATGGATTATTTTAATTAAGACACGTTACTGCAGTAAAAATCATTATATTTTTATTTTTACAACTTGAAATATATTTTAGCGATAGTATCTGCAATATATTATATTGCATGGATTAAGAAGTAAACTTCTTAACTAATAATATGATATCAAATAAGATATTCTATTAGCTTAATATTCTTTGATTGTGCACGTTTAGAATGTGATTTATCCCACTATAATTGCAACAACATAAAAAAAAAACTTAAATTGCTATTAAATTGTAAATTATGGCCCCCAATATTATCTTCATACTTCTATACATACAATAGAGGACTTAATTTTTTTAAAGAACAATTTGTGTATTTTTTTTTACTCAAAGTACTTCAGTAAATTAGCTTTTAGAAAACATAATAAACATATATGTACTTAGTTGGGTTAGCGATTCTTAATGTCAATAGGCACGGTCATTCCATCGACATGGACACTATGGAGGTGAAGACTAGAGAGTGAGTATGTAGTCAACGTAGTTGCTTTCCCATAATAATCCGATTCACGCGACACATGACCACATCGTCTTAACAATGTCGAAGAACTGATGGTCACAAAAGGCTGAAAAGTTCTCGAGTGGCGACCACGCACCAGACGACACAAAGTAGGCAGACCCCTCACAATGTTGCGGTTGGGATGCAAGGATCGGTCGGCATTACGATCTGTGGACCACGACGTCTGATCTATGTGCAGTGGGCGTCTTTCGGCTGAGGTGATGATGATATAACTAGGGATGGTTTAGGACTTCTGTATCCTAAACATGCATACTTCGGTTATTCCTAAACATGCATAGGGAGATAGTCATAAACTTTTTCACATAGTCAAATTTTCTCATAACAGCAAATAGCGTCGTTCACTGATTAATCACAACTACTACCAGACATACGTGATCGAAGATTTAGCGGCAGATGCTACACATTGAGAAGCGCAGAAAAATTTTGCTACGTTCATACCTACGGACAAGGTTTAAATCATCCAAGACCTAAAAAATAAGTTGCATTTAGACAAATTTTTTGTCATCTATATCGCAACATTGTAAGCTATCCGTTGTGAAAATAAGTTATTTTTCATCAAAAATGTGATAACTTGAGATAACCAACATCAAGACTAAACATTTTGTATTTTCATTATCAACTGTAACGGAACATCTGAACTTAACCAACGAAAATTTTAGTTTTTTTCAGCAACAACGTTACATCTCTATTTGAACCATAGCCTGCGATTAAAATTTTTACAACAAAAATGATTTAGATACAAATGTTACGTTTTAGCAGATATAATTAGTACAGAAATAAAATTATAGTGAGTTTGCCTTTTCATCAAAACCGTGACACTATGTCTAGTTACGGTCTTGTCGCAATCGGTCAGCATTTTTCTTTATAAACGAGCGGTGATACTGATGTAAACCGTTCTTGCAATAAACATATGGTCGAAAAGAGATGGCACTAAACCGGAGATCGCTGACCTTTTCCCTCATTGCTCAGTCATTTTTGGAGCTAGAAATATCGCGTTTTTGCAGCAAGTAGAGCACGATGCGGCGGATTTTACTGTATAATTACTGCAAAACGATATAGTTATGAAATAACACGTTCTTGCAGCACATGAGCGAATTATCTTATCTCGCTTTATATGTAATTGCATGTAATAATCATAAAGTATTTATTTGTTTAGGAATAGTGCATGTAATCCAGTATTATTATGTCTCAGCTTTTGAGTGCTTTACTTTGCTGTTGGGCTTTCAATTTGTCTTGATTGATGATTTCCATGTAGTTCGCTTTTTTGCTGTGCTTAGTTATATAGTGCTGTGTTATATATTGCTTTTACAAGAATTAGAGATATTGTCATATGTTTTTAATACTGTATCTGCGGCCAGGCCTCCGCTCGGTGCGCTCTATTCATGTCAGTTTATGGCTCAGTTATTTATAATTTACTTTATCTATAAGCAATGAAACAAAAAAATCTAATCGTTAGTTTATTCAATGCTCAGTCTCTTAACACCAAACATGACGAGTTTATTGCTGCTTTTAGTACTATATCACCGGATATTATTGCGATCAATGAGACTTGGATTAGGGAGGGGAGAGAAGCATTGGCTCCGCGCCTCTCCGGCTATAGATTCAGACACAATCCGCGACCACCAGGCCCCCGCAATAGAGGAGGCGGAGTCGGTTTCTACATAAGGCGCGGACTTAGTGCCCGCACACATCCGCACCCCCCTTCGGAAGTTGAGCAAATGTGGATATCTGTTAAGGCGGGTAGAGGTAATGTTATCATAGGAACAGCCTATAGACCAGACTGGGTTTCGGTTGATGATTTATTTGATGCCCTTACCGAGTCTATTACCTCTTTCGCCTCTTTTGACAGGGTTATTTTGATGGGAGATTTTAATATAGACTGTCTAAAGCCTGGTTTACACTACTCCAAACTTATTCAATTCTTGACATGTACAAAATTAAAAAATGTAGTTAATACGCCTACACACTTTACTTCACATTCGGCAACAGCAATAGACTTAGTCTGCTCGGATGCGCCTGCACAAAAGGTAAATGTTGACCACATCGCTGATTTGAACGCCCATGCTATTGTCACAGTAGAATTCAAACTGAAAGGTAAAAGACCACCAGCAAAACTTATTCGTTATCGACCGCTTAAAGATATTAATTCAGATGCGTTTAATTTTGAGATGATCTGTATAGACTGGTCAGTAATTACCAATATGGAAAATGTTGATGATATGGTAAATGCTTTTACTCAACTATTGATAGATGTGTTTGACAGATATGCGCCGGAGAGAAAGATAATGGTGAGAGAAAAACCAGTACCATGGCTAACGAGTAATATAAGGTACATGATGAGACTTAGGGATAACGCTCATAACAAATATAAAAGAACAAAATCACCTACGCATGAGGAAGAATACAAGTCTTTAAGAAAGCTCGTAATAGTTGGTACTAACTCAGAGAAAAAAGCTTATTTTGATCAGTTTATAAATCATAATATTAAAAATCCAAAATCACTTTGGAAAAACTTAAAAAATACATCTGTTCCAGACTTTAAAAATAACCAAGACCTTCCGGAGCACTTCGACAATCCAGACGCCATAAATAATCATTTCCTGAATATACCCGGTAAGGAACATATTGACATTTCTCTCCTTACTTACTTTGAGTTTCACCGTCATGGCTCGTCAATATTTAGTTTAAAATGTGTTGACGAAGAAACAATTTCTAAAATTATATTAGGTTTCACATCGAATGCGCAGGGAGTGGATCGTATTACAATGGACATGATATTAATGACACTGCCTCACACACTTAGCGTGATAACCACTATTATAAATAAATCAATTTCTAGCTCCGTGTTTCCGAAAAATTGGAGAGAGGCTCGAATAACGCCTATCCCTAAAAACAACAACCCGATAAGTGTTAATGATTTGCGGCCTATCAGTCTCCTTCCTTTTCTTTCAAAAATACTAGAAAAAGTGGTATTCAATCAGTTAAATTATTATTGTGAACTTAATAACTTGCTTCCTGTCTATCAATCAGGATTTCGTAAAAATCACAGCACGGCCACAGCGCTGACGGATGTCGTGGACAATTTGCTAGCTGAGCAGGATAAGGGACATGGTTCAATGTTGGTACTACTCGATTATTCGCGCGCGTTTGACTCAATAAGTGTACCTTTACTGCTTTCGAAACTTTCTTACTACGGAGTAGACAGTGCGACTGTAAAGTGGTTTGACCAGTATCTGCGAAATCGCACACAAAGGGTGGAAATCAATAAGAGTAATGGTGATACTCTGAGGTCACAAGGAGCTATGGTAACTAGGGGGGTCCCACAAGGTTCTATTTTGGGCCCACTGCTATTTTCTTTGTATATCGCAGACATTGTGAATAACATTAATCACTGCCATTATCACTTATATGCAGACGATACGCAGGTGTACACTTCTGTGACGAACAAAGACGTAAATGCAGCGGTGGCACGTGTTAATGATGACTTAGGTAGGATTTCAAACTGGTCTCGTCTAAACTCATTGGTTTTAAATCCAATAAAGACTAAGTACCTTGTCACAGGATCAAAAAATCAAATCGAGTGTATTCTAAGGACGCAACCAAAGATCGAAATAGATGGCATACCTATTGAGCATGTTCATAAAGCGCGTAACCTGGGTATTGCGATGGACAGCGAGTTGCGGTTTGAGGAGCATGTCACGGAAGTAGCACGAAATTGTTTTTACAGACTAAAGGTGCTATACAAGGTGCGTAAATACCTTAGCAAACAACTTAGAATAGATATTTGTGAAGCCATTGTTTTGTCGAAGTTAAATTACTGCCTAACAGTAATAGGTCCTTGTCTTCTACAACGAACACATAAACTTCTGCAACGGATCCAAAATGCATGTGCTAGGTTCTGTTTCGACATACCACCGCGGACGCACGTGACCCCCTATCACATTGGCGCGAACTTACTGCGAATGAAAAAGAGAGAACTACTGTACTCAGCTGTATTGTTGTATGGTATCATCAAATCCGGAAAGCCAGTATATTTGCATAGCAAGCTAACCTGGAGATTTTCACGACGGGCTAATGAGCTGAGGGCCGCCATGCCCCCGCTGTGTTGTCCTCCTCACAAAACTGCTGCATTCCGGGGAAGCTTTAGGTACGCTGCAACAAAGATATGGAATGACATACCACCTCCTATTCGAACCAGCAGAAGTTTAGGTACTTTTAAAACCAAATTTAAAATCTATCTTCTTAGATCAGAAAAAAGCGAGGCTGGTATAACCTAATGCCAGCCTATCAACATATAAATTTAAAATTAAATTTAAATTAAATTAAATTTACTTAGATTTTACTTAGGTACCTAAAAATAAAACTAAATTACGTACCTTCCTTCAAAACAACATGGTTCCGGTCAGGGTTTTTCACTCGTGCGCAGACACTGATACACTGAGACACTTTATAATTCTTTGTAGTTTTCATTTTGTTAATTTTTTTATGTAGTTTGCTGACTTATTTTAGTTAGTTATCTAATTATTAAGCACATATTTTTTTTTTTTTTATTCTTAGTAAAAAATTGTTTATTGCATGAAATATTATTGAAATTTAAACAACTTTTATTTGTTAAATTATTCTGTGTAAAAACGAACGCCCACCCTCTTATGGTGTTAGCATAAAAACAGGGTTGTGGGCCACACGGGTTTAGGTACTCGTAATGCTCACAACACAAAACCTGAGCTAATATCCATTTTCAACTGGCGCGATACTCGGCTGGAGCACTACTGAGCGGCGGCCTTGACTGCAGCTCAGCCTGCAGCCTTATCAGTGTTTTGTCTATTGCTTTGTTCGTTATAAATATCTATTTGTTTTGTTTAAATTATGTGAGTACCAGCTGTGTTGGCCACTCGCGTGTATGTACAAAATGCTATGTTATTTATCGTGCCATTGAAATAAATGTATATTCTTTCTTTCTGTGGGCCCCTTCGACGACCCACAATCCTAGGCGGTGTGCTGGTTAAATGACTGAAGAGGGTGGAGGCTTGAAGGAAACTCAGGAGCTTTCTTTTCTTTTTTCTTTATTGGAGGCCCGGTGGTCGGCAGGAAGACCAGACCCCAAAAATGGCCTTAATTATATTACAAACTTACTATGTACATGAACTTAGCCTAGAGCGCGTGTGAGACCTAGCAGGCCAATCGCGGGCGTTTCCTCCCTCACCCCTTCACCCGTAGGTGACGAAGGCGGGGGTGAGGGGAGGCCTGCGAGATCCCACTTACACACAACTACCCTCTCTAAAACTAATACAAATATAAGCTACCTGCTATTCCCTAAAGGTTCATAGCTTATGTACTACTTATTTACTATGCTGAATATCAAGTTATTCTCTATTTATTTCTATATGACTAGCGTTTAACTACTTACTATCCACTATTTAGGCAGTACCTAGCCTACCTAGGTTGTATTTCCTAATAGGTTACCAGAATAATATTACCAACTCCACTTTTATTTTACCTAATTTGTACCAAACAGATCTTATTACCTTTTACCGACTCGTTACATACCGCTCATTACATGCATTTACCTCAAAGTTTATACCAAATTTTATTTACAATCTTATTCTATAAAAATGCCCTACAGGGTTCTTTAATATTAAAAATCTTAAACTAATATCTATTTACAGAGTCTATATGAGGCCGTTACACTTGTCGCGAACATATACTCCCGCCGCAGCTTGTAGCTGGAGTCCTTAGGAGTTCGCGACCCGGAGTATGGCGAGCTTCTTCGTCGGACGTCGCAGCACGCCCTTGTTGTTCGGCACGTCCACTGCTCGTTCCTCGCCGTCTGGGACCCGGGAAGACTGCTTCGACTTGGTTTTCTTGGCAGCGTCTTCGGCACCAGGTTTTCTCAGCTTGACGGCTTGGTGGCTGGCTCGCGTCTCCCGCCGGTGTTGGAGCTCCGGCAGGCGTTGGAGCTCCCGCCGGTTTTGAGGCTTCGGCAGGTACTTGCGCGCCCAGCGCGCGCAGATCTTGGCGGCGAGCGGCTGACTCTTGCGGCTTGTGCTTCGCCCGGCGACGTCGCCGTCGGCGCTTCCGCCCTCTAGCGGCGGTCTCAGTCATCAGGCCAAAGTGGTTGTGGCCTGTGAACGAGAAACAACTATTAATACATGCAAAATTACTATTTTTAGAGTTGTCACCCTTCGACGGTTGTGCCGGCCGCGCTTTTCGGATGCGGCAGGCCTGGCACATCTTCAGCTGGCTGCTGAAGTCGGGCGATGTCTGGCGGGTCGAGTTGTCGGCCACTTCGTCTGTTGTCGGCTTGTCTGGCTGGTCATCTCTCCGTAACGGGCAGGTTTCGACGCCTCCCGCCGGTAGTCGCGCAGTCTTGACTCTTCGGAAGTGTAGAGCTCGCCCCTCGACGGCGTTGCAGGAACTTTTCGGCTCATCGCCCGGGCTCTCCAGGGCGAAGTGTTCTTGCATAGGCGGCTCTTTGTCTTCCTCGGAGTCATCCTGGCTGGTGACTGCGTGATGTACCTGTTGCCGCTCAGCTCTGCTGCGCGGCCCCTTGACGCCGTGGATGACCCAGCCGAGGTCCATCTTCGACGCCACAAGTTGATCTCGCTCGCCGCTACGCGTAGTGTGCGCGACGAGCAGATGCCAGTTGTCTTGTCCGAGCAGGATCGTTGGCGTGTACGTCCCGTATTCTATCTCCTCTTCTATGTCTGCCAGATGCGCGCAGCCCTCTATGTCCCTTCGCTCGATTGTTTGCGGCGAGAGTCTGAGGCCGGTCATCGTGCGCGCCGATATCTGTAATGAGTCTGAGTTAGGGCCACGTATATTAAAACAGACTCGCCTGGACTTATTCTCACTGTGTTTCGTCCCTCCTACTGTCTCGATGCAGAAGGGTGATGGCGGTCCCGCTGCGCCGATCCGCTTCGCCACACTCTCGTCTATGAGTGTGCAGGTTGAGCCGTCGTCCAAGAGCGCGTAAGTCTTGCAGGCACCCTCTGGACCGGAGACTTCGACTGGCAGCACTTTCAGTAACGCCGTCCTCTTCTCTGTCGTAGCCGAGGCGATGAAGTGCGCCGGCGGCTCGGTCGGCTGTGCTGCGGTCACGAGGCTCGTCTCTGTGTGCAATAAAGGATGATGAGCGTAGCGGCAATTATTAAGTTCACACTGTTTGTACTTACATGTGTGACCCTTGTGGCGAAGTTTAAGGCAGCGGAAACACAGGCGGTTTACTTTCGCAAACTCCCATCGTCTTGAGACTTCCGCTTTCTTGAATGTCTCGCAGTCCGGCACTCTATGATCGAATTTTCGGCAAATCGGACACTGAGTTTTTCTATCTTCAGGGTGGTAGCTTTGATCCCATCGCTCCGTAGCCGCTCCCTTCGTGTTTTCTTGTGGCTGGAAAGGGGTTTCGGCCGGCGCGTAGCTCCCACAAAGTTCACTCTCTCGCTCGAGGAAGCGGGTGATCGTCAGCAGGTCCGGTTCCTCGGCTGGCTTCGCAGCGGCGAAGTCGTAGTAGCGGTAGCGGAGAGTCGCAGGCAGTTTCTCCACTACGCCGCGCACTATCTCCGGGTTGTACAGATAGTGCGTCCTGTTGAGCGCCTTCACTGTAGAGGTAATGTTGATTACCTTTGAGGCGAAGGCGCAGATATCCCTCGGCGTATCGGCGAGCCGTGGGAGTCCTCGGAGCTTTTCCATCTCTACGATGACGAGCGCGTCGGGACGTCCGAATCGTGAAGCGAGTAACTTCATAACCTCGGCAGTGGACGTCGCTCCGACGAACAGGCATTGCGCTGCATCGCGTGCGGCTCCTTTGAGACTTCTCCTTAGTCTCATCAGGTTGGCTTGTTCACTCAATTGATGTGCTGTCTCTTCGTAGGCAGTCTTGAAGGGCAGCCAGTCCGTTGCGGCGCCCGAGAACACCGGCAGGTCCATCACCTCGGCGTTGACGGGTTGCATGGAACGGGCGGCCATGGCTAAGGCGGAAGCTAGTTCCCTATAGTCGAGCCCTGGCGGCGGCGGTGATCGCTCGACGTAGAGGACGGGAGCCTGACTCTCCAGAGTCGGTTGCTGTGTGGTGATCTGCTGAGGTACGTCGTGACGCGGCGATGGTCTCGACGTTGGCGGCAACTCAGCAGGATCTAAGGGCGGCAGCCCTCCTGAATCAGCGGCGGCGGCGGCTCCTTCGTCCAAGTAGGCACCTGCTGTCAGAGCCAATGCGTTGGTCTGGACCCAGGTGTTGGTACGCTCGTCTCTGAGCGTGGCATTGTCATCTATTTCCTCTTCCTCCTCATCCGTCTCCTCTTCTAGGCAAGCGACGCGTGCAGCGGCCAGCTCTACTTGTCGCTGAAGGAGCTCTTGTCGTGCCATTTCTAGCTCGCGCTTGCGTGCTTTTGATCTCGCCGAGCTGTGTTTGCTTGGTGCCCTCTTGCAACGCGGCGCGGCTGCGGCTGTGGAGAGCACGGAGGTGGCGGCAAAGGGCGCGGCGAAGGCGGAGGCGGGATGCGTGGCGACGGCGGCGGCAGCCGCGGATGGCGCGGCGGCGGTAGCCGCGGATGGCGCGGCGACGGCGGCGGCAGCGGCGGATATCACGGCGGCGGATATCGCGGCGGCCGGTGAAGGCGCGGGCCTTGCGGGGATGGCGGTCCCCGCAAGGGGCGCGGGGGGGGAGGCCCCCGCGTCGGCAACCCCCGCGGAGGGGGCGCTCCCCGCGGGGGGTGCGGGCGCGGAGGTGCCGGCGGGGTTGACTTGCCCCGCGGCAGACGTGTGTGTCGCGGGCCCAGCGGAGGGCTCGGCCGCAGAATGCGCGCTTAGTGCTGCTTCCCTATTGGCGGATTGAGCGGCGGCGCGGGCAGCGCGATCGAGGGCGGCCGGGTCTGGGCGCGCGACGTACGGCGCCGACTTCTTGCTTCCGGTGACGGGCATCCCGGTGTTGCTCCTGAGTTTCCTTCTGTGGCTTGACTGTTTCTTCAGATGCGGCTTGCAGAGATCAGTTTTCGCTGGACCGCTTGCGGCTTGATTCTTCTATTCGGCTCTGTAGGACCAATTTATTTGGTCCTATGTTCCGCTTGCGGCTTGAATCTTGTATCCGGCTCTGGAGGACCAATTTATGTGGGCCCCTTCGACGACCCACAATCCTAGGCGGTGTGCTGGTTAAATGACTGAAGAGGGTGGAGGCTTGAAGGAAACTCAGGAGCTTTCTTTTCTTTTTTCTTTATTGGAGGCCCGGTGGTCGGCAGGAAGACCAGACCCCAAAAATGGCCTTAATTATATTACAAACTTACTATGTACATGAACTTAGCCTAGAGCGCGTGTGAGACCTAGCAGGCCAATCGCGGGCGTTTCCTCCCTCACCCCTTCACCCGTAGGTGACGAAGGCGGGGGTGAGGGGAGGCCTGCGAGATCCCACTTACACACAACTACCCTCTCTAAAACTAATACAAATATAAGCTACCTGCTATTCCCTAAAGGTTCATAGCTTATGTACTACTTATTTACTATGCTGAATATCAAGTTATTCTCTATTTATTTCTATATGACTAGCGTTTAACTACTTACTATCCACTATTTAGGCAGTACCTAGCCTACCTAGGTTGTATTTCCTAATAGGTTACCAGAATAATATTACCAACTCCACTTTTATTTTACCTAATTTGTACCAAACAGATCTTATTACCTTTTACCGACTCGTTACATACCGCTCATTACATGCATTTACCTCAAAGTTTATACCAAATTTTATTTACAATCTTATTCTATAAAAATGCCCTACAGGGTTCTTTAATATTAAAAATCTTAAACTAATATCTATTTACAGAGTCTATATGAGGCCGTTACACTTGTCGCGAACACTTTCTTTCTTTCTTTCTAGAATCTAAGTTTGCAAAGTACTTCGATATATACCATGTTAGCCATTACCATCGCTTTGATTAGAACGATGTGATTGGTACAACCTTTAATACCATACCATATTGTATATACAAATACCTTTTTGATGGATTTTTGCTGAATTTAGATTTGGTATTTGAAAAGTAAAAGAATTAAACTTCTATTTGCGTTTTGCACATATAACAGGAAAGAATCCAAAATGCTGTAAACATACAATTAAACATATTTTGCTCTTGATTCATGCATAAAACATGCATGCATAACGATTTTATTACAGTCAAACACGAAATTCTAAAAAATAAAATTTTAAATTTTAAATCAATATATATAAAACTCTTCCGTTACTGCGACATACAACGCAGAGCCGAAACTACTGGGCGTAGCGGGCTGAAATTTTGCTTATAGGTAGTAAGTGTAGGTGAGCACTAAAAAGGGATTTCCCGAAATTCCCACGGGAACGGGAAAAAACAGAAATTTTGTGTTTATGAGAAATCTGCGCGGGAAAAACCGCGGGGCAGTCTCTAGTTAAAAAATAAGAGTGTAAAATTTTAATAATTATTATAATTGAATCAATAATAACAATATATTATTATAATTAATAACATAACATGTATGCTCGTATGAAAAATTGAATCAATATTAAAATAAATTATGATTTGTACTACTAGTCATATTATTATGCCTCATATAAAAAATCAAGTACGCCCGCAGATACGGATACGACCGAGCTTAAATAAATTATCGTAAATAATATCTTTTGAGCTTATATAGCTTTTCTTTGATAGTACAGTGGTGCCCTAGAATGTATTACCAAAGACCCGAACAACAAGAGCTATTTTGCAATACAGAAAAACCGGAAGCGACCGCCACTGTACTACTGAAATTATCAAAGTAGCCCGATTGCATCTTCAATCGGCGGCGCGGCGACGGCGGCGGAGGAGGCGGTGTAATGTGCGCGTGTCGGATAAGCGACAAGTTGTGTATTGCTTAATGTAACGAGCAGCGCTTACACGTCACACGTCCACAAGTATATAACACGAGCTTTTCCGGCTTACTTCGTTATGCCATAGAATATAAGATACTACAAAAGACTTGGCTTTATAGACTTTGTTCTTTTGACTGCCCAGAATGGCCGTATTAAAAACAAACAACAACAACAAACCACCTGTCAAAATATGTAAACAACGGAAAAAATATTGCACCTTGGGTTACATTATTTGAGTTTAGGTAAGGATCCCTAATTTTTTTTAAAATATTTATAATATAGCTTATGACACTCGGGGTTAATGTAGCTTCCTACCAGTGAAAGAATTTTTCAAATCGGTTCAGTATTTCCGGAGCCTATTCGTTACAAACAAACAAACAAATCTTTCCTCTTTATAATATTGGTATAGATATAGATATCGTGATCGTTGTTGACTTTATTTTCAAAAACCCAGAAATATTTAAACGAAGATACTGTTCTTATTTATTTGGACGAAATACGAAATAAACAGAAAACGGTAAACACACATAGTTGACACCTCTTGAGGAAGAGTATCGGGTGACGGAGGGTCGCCGCCGCCGGGTGCACTCGGCGCGGGACGGCTTAGTTTTCATCCGGATGGGTTTCAGAGGCGGTGGGCGGGGGGCGGGGGGCAAGGGAAGGGCATCGGAATTTCATTACGAAGGTAACTCCGACTCGCAACCGAACCGTAAATAATTAGTTCCGCGTCCATTGGCGTTGTTTATTTTGGGTGCTTCGCGTGTAATTATGCTCGTCCGAAAGTTTTTTCATTTAAAAAAATAACTGCGTTAACAAACAAAGTGTATACCGCCACGCGTCGCCGCGCCCTTCGGCTCTTGTTGCGTCCCTGTCAATATCACTACAACTCTAATACAATTAATTGCTATTGTATTGCAATGCAATGCATTTTATAGACTAACGAGCTGTCCCGGCTTTCTTCGTTACGCCATAGAATATAAGATACTACTAAAGACTTGGCTCTATAGACTATGTTCTTTTGACTGCCCAAAATGGGCATAAAAAAACAAACAACAACCTGTCAAAATATGTAAACAACTGAAAAATATTGCACCTTGGGTTACATTATTTGAGTTTAAGTAAGGATTCCTATTTTTTTTAAATCTAATATAGCCTATGACACTCGGGGATAGTGTAGCTTCCTACCAATGAACGAATTTTTTAAATTGGTTCAGTATTTCCGGAGCCTATTCGTTACAAACAAACAAACAAACAAATCTTTCCTCTTTATAATATTGGCGACCCGGCGAACTTCGTACCGCCTATCTTCTATTTTGTCTATGTATTCATTGAAACCTTCCTCTTGTCAGCGGAAAGCGACTCTGTTTTATAATATGTAGTAATATGTATTTTGTCATCAGGTGTGCGCAAGAGTGTGGTGATGGTGTGGGGGCGCGTGGGGCGCTAGCCATGCTGCTGGCCGCCCTGGCGCTCGCGCTCGCCAGCCTGCCGCCGCCCGGTGAGTGCCGTCACTAGTACCACAGTATAATAAATAGTACTACATACACTACACTTAAGATATTTTCATTATTTTATGTACTTTTATTTTTATTAATCTGTATAATGTTCATTGCACTAAAACGACCCACCGACCGCATTGTCACCTATTTGTATTGTAATATCACAAAAGAACAAAAAAAAAGAGAGACAAATTGTAAAGTAGAGTTTGTGACCCCTTCTTCTCTACGCTGTAAAATCATTGCGAAAGGGAGTAGAATCATTTTACAGTGGAGGGCTCGTTTGGGGGCCTCTCCAGGCGACTATTGTCGTAAGGCAAGCCAAACATTTGTTTGCCTGAGCCAATTGGTGGGCACCCTGAACTACCTCTCCTTTCACAGTATAGGATACTTTACCAAATAAGGTATCAATAGCGATTAGACTAGATGTAGTCTAATTGACTTTCAATAAGTGATATCTTGTATCCTATATTGAATAAAGAATTATTTTATTTGATTTGATTACAGTATGGGCACTCCCTGCCTCCCTCAGCAAGAGCGGCCCCAGGTCTTGGTTACCTTTCAGTTACCGTTCTGTACAAATAGCACGTCTCATCTCACTCACACAAGCATGATACACGAGTTTCGGCTGTGCGCGAAGCAACGCGCTTTTTTCTATGAAGTGTCCGAGGTGTGCTAGTACAGTGTCGCGAGTGTGTGTGATGGTCGGGCAAATTTTTGCAGCACACCCTAGACGCTACGCCCAATCTATCGCTGGAATTAAGGTGAAGCCAAGTCTTAGGCTGACATTCACACTCGAGTACGAAGTACCACTCCAAAGTTTCAAAATGTATCTTTAAATCGTTTAACACTCCAAATTAAAATACACAGTCCAGTTCCGACAAACAGTGAAGATTATGCTCAACGGTGTAATGAGAAGGATCAAGCTGAAGAAAATATCTGTACTCGAGAACGACTTCTACAGTGGCGGACACGATCGGCGTAACACTTCCGGTTTTTCTGTATTGCAAAATAGCTCTTGTTCTTTGGTGATACAGTATAGGGCTGACGAAACCATAGACAAATCTGTTACGGCCTCCTAGTCCGTGACTGTACGAGTTCAAACTCGCGTGTTTAGCCTCCAAACAATGACTGTGATGTAAATGTCAGCAATTGAGTTTTCAGCAAGGTCCCTGTGAAGCTAAATTCCGAATTATCAACTGCTGTTATTATGAAGCGAAAGGTTATCTTGCGAAGAACATGTCACTGGAACAAGTAATCACTTTCATTAATTTCAACTCCCACTGGCAGTCTCAGTAAGAAGTTTGTGCTGATTGCTCGCCTGAAACAGATTACTTACTTTACTTACTGCTTCTAAATAACATATTCAATCTCACTCATCTCATTTATTTACATACTTTCTGAATAAAGTAGCAAAATGCAACCCAATTCATGCTTCAGGGAAAATATCCAATCCTATTCAATATTTGCAAATGAAATTCACTCAATCCGAAATTGTTTTCAGCCGTAAAGTTTTATCGTATCACTCCGGCTCGGGGGGAAAGGTCCGATTGTATGAATAAATTCAATAAAATTTATCTAATCGTAAAAACTTGTTTGACCAAGTGGCGGGTGTGTTAGGGGAGGGAGCAGTGGGGAGGGGTGCGGGGGGCTGCGAGGGCAGGATCACAGCAGGAAGTTATCTCATGAATGTTAAGTTTGTTGACGCCAACACTGCGCTGTGACCGAGAGGGCTGCGGGGTGCGAGGTATGCGGTGCGGGGAAGAACGGGGTGTCTGCAATTATAGCTCTAATAACTGGGTAAGATTGGGCGAAGATTGACCGAACCGCTAGACATCGCTTACTTAATATAGCCTACGAACTAATAGAGGGACTTAATTATACGATTATGTAAAAGATAAATAAGTAATTAGATGTTAGATCATTATACAAAAACAATTTGAATGAGAAAATAACTGATAAAGTACTAAAGAAAGAATAACTAGCACATCGAACCTTTCCTTCCAAGGCTCAGTATAAGGTGTCGCGGAGTTGAACATAAAGATCGAAAGATCTCCCGTGACCCCTTGCTAACAGCCGAGATGGACTCCGTCGGGGTTTTAGTGGGTGCGAAACTGCGAACCCCACATAACCCTGCGGCTCCCACGGGTCTGCAGTATACTCGTCAGGAGTTTGCCCGCCTAAAAAAAGGCTCAGTATAAGGTTCCATTTGTCACTCCGTGTACAGAACCCTCAAATAGCCTAACAAGCCGTCTGCTTGTCGAGCCGCTGCCACTCAATGGTCAGTTTTATTTCCAGTGTCGCGCTCAAGGGGTCAAGTCTCTTAACTAGAAAACCACTAGCAACTAGCATCCGAAAAGCATTGCTGCTTTCTAAAGACCTCAACCAGTACATGAACTAAGAAAATTAGCTTTGGTTTTAGAATTTTACATTGTCTTCAAATTTTCGTTAAGAGACTCGACCCCCAGGTCGCACTCGAGTCTCGACGGATGTTTTGTTATAATATTTTTGTTATTATCTATTTCTGCTATTTCGAGCTCCGGGGTACCGCAGTGTCACCGCTCGGCTCGGGGCGGCTGACAGGCTGTCGTCTATTTCAGTAAGTTTCACAGCGAAATCTTTTGTCCCGAAGACAATCAAAGAACTGCTTAATGAACCGTCCCGTCACAAGCACTACTGTGCTAGAGCCGCGCGGCTTGGTCGATCAAAAAACTTCATTTATAATACTTTATTGTTTTACTTTGTACTTGAGCTAAAAAAAGGAAAAAATTGAGTTGCCCTCGTCCTATAAAAAATATAGCGTCAATTATTTAAAAAAAATAATGTATTCAGCGGTCATTTTATTAATCAAAATTTTTTGCTTCTTGATCGACAGCGAGCTTGCTTCTTAATTACTTTATTTGCCATTTATTTTTAATGTATTTTAGTAAATATAGCTCTAGTAGACCTGACAAGAATTTTAATCGTCAGATTATAATCTTCGTAAATATTTAGGCAGACATTGCCAATGCCGGAGCTTTATTAATAATTACTTCTGTCTATATTATATATATATTTATATATATCTATACCAATATTATAAAGAGGAAAGATTTGTTTGTTTGTTTGTTTGTTTGTTTGTAACGAATAGGCTCTGGATCTACTGAACCGATTCGAAAAATTCTTTCACTGTTGGAAAGCTACACTATCCCCGAGTGTCATAGGCTATATTAGATTTTCAAAAAAATTAGGGATCCTTACTTAAACTCCAATATTGTAACCCAAGGTGCATATTTTTTACCATTGTTTACTTTGTTTGATCGTTGGTCATTTTTTTATTAAAATTCGCCCATTCTGGGCAGGCAAAGGAACTCAGTCTATACAGCCAAGTCTTCAGTAGTTTATTTCTGTATAATAAAGATTTTTTTTATCACCCATTCTGGGCAGGCAAAGGAACGTAGTTTATACAGCCAAGTCTTTATTTCTGAGTAGTAGTCTTCAGTAGATATTTTTTTTTTGTTTTTTTTTATTTACCTAATCAGGGCAGACAAAGGAACATAGTCCTTACACCCAAGTCTTATCTTAACTAATATTGAATTATCTCGAGATTGAGCTACATTAAGTTATCTTGCTTGACATATATTGACTTAACTTACCTATCAATCTTAACTCATCTAAATTTATCTTAGCTTATCTTCGCCTTTCTTAACCAATCTTAACTTATCTTCGCTTTTCTTAACTTATCTTCGCTTTTCTTAACTTAGCTTATCTTAACTCATCTAAATCTATCTTAGCTTATCTTCGCTTTTCTTAACCTATCTTAACTTATCTTCGCTTTTCTTAACTTATCTTATCTTAATTTATCTTAGCTTATCTTCGCTTTTCTTTACCTATCTTAACTTATCTTATCTTCGCTTTTCTTAACTTATCTTATATTAATTTATCTTAGCTTATCTTCGCTTTTCATAACCTATTTTAACTTATCTTATCTTCGCTTTTCTTATCTTAACTTATCTAAACTAATCTTAACTCATCTAAACTCATCTAAACTAATCTTAACTCATCTTAACTGATCTTAACTCATCTTAACTCATCTTAACTCACCTTAACTCATCTTAACTCATCTTAACTCATCTTAACTCATCTTAACTCATCATAACTCATCATAACTCATCTTAACTCATCTTAACTCATCTTAACTCATCTTAACTCATCTTAACTCATCTTAACTCATATTAACTCATCTTAACTCATCTTTACTCATATTAACTCATATTAACTCATCTTAACTCATCTTAACTCATCTTAACTCATCTTAACTCATCTTAACTCATCTTAACTCATCTTAACTCATCTTAACTCATCTTAACTCATCTTAACTCATCTTAACTCATCTTAACTCATCTTAACTCATCTTAACTCATCTTAACTCATCTTAACTCATCTTAACTCATCTTAACTCATCTTAACTCATCTTAACTCATCTTAACTTATCTTATCTTCGCTTTTCTTAACTTATCTTCGCTTTTCTTAACTTATCTTATCTTCGCTTTTCTTATCTTAACTTATCTTAACTAATCTTAACTCATCTTAACTCATCTTAACTCATATCTCCTCTGAGGAGAGCAGGCTGCTCGCGGCAGAGAACGCTCACCTCAAGGGAGAGGCGAAGGCAGCCCGGAGGAGGCAAGGAGCCTCCATGGAGAAATGGCCCTCCTCCGAAGGGAGATGGAGGAGCTCCGGACGATTGCTCGGTCTGGAGCCACCTCTGCCCTCAACTTGGAGGAGGTCAAACGCGACATGATGGTCCAGTTTGGGACCATGTTGAACGCGCGACTGGAGGCCCTGGACGAGCGCCTCCTCCCGGCCCAGCGACCTCGGCCGTCCTTGGCGGCAGACAGAGCCCCCTCGGCTCCAGTGCCTCGAGCGGCCCCGGCCACTCGAGCTACCCCGGCGCCCAGAGCGGCTCCAGCCCCGAAGACCCGAGCGCCCGCCTGCCGCCTGGCAACCAGAGGCGGGCACTTCTTCTGCCTCCCACGTCCCTCTTCCCACTGATCCGGCCAATGATGACGGCTGGACCCTGGTGACGGGGGCCGGAAGGGGCAAAAAGAAGAAAAAGAAGAGGAAGAGGAACAGGGACAAGGAGCGGGCTGCTCCAGTCCCGGCTGCCCCTACTCCAGGGCCGAAGCAGACGGCCTTGGAAAAGTCCAAGGCAGCAGCCAAGAAGCTGCGCACTCCCCGCACTGCGGCGGTGGTGGTCAGCCTTGGCCCGGTGGCTGTGCAGGGAGGTCTCACCTATGCTCAGGTGATCTCCGCTGCAAGAGGGAGTCTCGACCTGGCAGGTCTGGGCATCGACAGCATCCGCTTCCGTGCGGCTGCAACCCGTGCCCGCCTGCTAGAGTACTCCGGGCCTCCAGAAGAAGCCAGGGCCAAGGCAGACGCCTTAGCCCAGAAACTAAGGGAGGTGTTGCCCAAAGACAGGGTGAGGGTCTCCAGACCCATGAGCTGCGCAGAGATGCGCCTCATGGATCTGGACGATTCCGTCACCCCTGCTGAAACCGCAGCCGCAGTCGCGGCAAGCGGTGGTTGCAGGGTGGCGGACGTCCAGGTGGGGCGCATCGTCAACGAGAGGGGCCTCGGCGCAGTGTGGGTACGCTGCCCAACAGATGTGGCGCGGACGATCGCACTCGCCGGAAAACTCAAGCTCGGATGGAGCACTGTCCGGTCTAGGCTCCTCCCGCGGCGTACGAGGCGCTGCTTCCGGTGTCTGGAGACGGGGCACCTCCGGGCAGACTGCACCTCGCAGAACGACCGCAGTGGCCGCTGCTACACTGCTGCGGTCGACCAGGGCACATTGCCGGAAACTGCGAGGCTGAGGTGAGCTGCCCGCTCCGCCAGGCGAGCGGCCAGCTTGCCTCACACAGTCTGGGCAGCTGCGGCAATACCAGCCAAGGGGCCAAAGGAAAGGGGAAGGGAAAAGGAAAGGCGAATGGGCCCGGTGCTCCCCCTAGGCCTGCCACCGCCGATAGCCAATTCGCGGTGGCCATTGATGTAGTTTAGCCTCAGGACCAGTAATGGCCACCCGGATCCTGCAGGCAAACTTGAACCACTGCGCCATAGCCATGGACCTGTTCATGAAGAGTCCTGGCACAGTGGCAAATTCACGTCGCGGTGGTGGCAGAGCCCTACTATTTTGGAGGATTTGTGCCCAACGGATGGATCTCGGACCGCTCAGGCCTCGCAGCCATAGCCGTCCGTCCCTCCGCGGACCACGTGCTCCGGCCGGAGAGTATAACGCGGGGAGAGGGTTTCGTGTCCAGCATGCTGGGGGAGATGCTGTTACTCAGCGCGTACTTCTCCCCTAGCCGCCCATTGCGGCACTCAGAGGCAGAGTTGGCAGCGACGGCAGCGGTTCGTTGAAGCCGGAGGCGTTGGAGATTCGGCTCCGCAGCCTGTTCTCCACCTGTATGGAACAAGGTGTGTTCCCTCTGCAGTGGAAAACGGGCAAGCTGGTCCTCATCAGAAAAGAGGGCCGGCTCGCCGACTCTGTCGCTCCGTCAGATTTCCGGCCTATCGTCCTTTTGGACGAGGCGGGCAAGCTGCTCGAGATATTTCGTCGATCTGATCGGGCTGTATTTTTGAGTCCAGCCAAAACAACATATGACTAAATTGTCTACCCCGTGCGAAGCCGGGACGGGCTGCTAGTAAGATATAAAGAGGAAAGATTTGTTTGTTTGTTTGTAACGAATAGGCTCCGGAAATACTGAACCGATTTGAAAAATTATTTCACTGGTAGGAAGCTACACTAACCGCGAGACTCATAGGCTATATTAGATTTTCAAAATAAATTAGGGATCCTTACCTAAACTCAAATAATGTAACCCAAGGTGCAATATTTTTTTTTCGTTGTTTACATATTTTGACAGGTGGTTTGATGTTGTTGTTTGTTTTTTATTCGGCCATTCTAGGCAGTTAAAATAACATAGTCTATAGAGCCAAGTCTTTTGTAGTATGTTAATTCTATGGCGTAACGAAGTAAGCCGGGACAGCTCGTTATAAGATAAAGTGGGCATGCACCCTAATATTATGATCTGGCTTTTCTTGTATTCAGAAAGGTAACAATGTCCACGAAGCTAAATTCAACGCGGCCGCGGCCACTCGGACACTATTTAGTATTCGATATGAATTATTCATGCTCACAGATCGCACCCGTCAGATTAATATCTCGAAAATTTTCACAATGAAAACAGAAATCCATTGGCGGATTATTGAATAAATAATGAGAATATTGTAGTGTGCGCAACAGAGTGCAGTATTTCAGTGAAATTTAGGTTCATATATGGTGGTGTATAAAAAATAAGCATGAGAGCGGTGCTCGAGGAGCGTACTGTTTCACTACTCACTAAAACAAGTGCCTGCGCTGAGCAAGGCGAGGCTTTTACTGAACCTGCAATAATAATAATTTATTTGCACAACAAGATAAATTACAAATATAAATGATAATCAAAAAGCTTTGAGCAATACATAAAATACATAGTTTATAGACTTATATTCCAGCCCCTAAATTAGGTGAAACATGTATCTTAGAGACTGATATCTTATTGTTCGCGACAAGTGTAACGGCCTCATATAGACTGTAAATAGATATTAGTTTAAGATTTTAATATTAAAGAACCCTGTAGGGCATTTTTATAGAATAAGAAAAGTCTAATAAACTATTATGGAATTGGTAATATTATTCTGGTAACCTATTAGGAAATACAACCTAGGTAGGCTAGGTACTGCCTAATTAGTAAATAGTAAGTAGTTAAACGCTAGTCATATAGAAATAAATAGAGAATAACTTGATATTCAGTATAGTAAATAAGTAGTACATAAGCTATGAACCTTTAGGGAATAGCAGGAAGCTTATATTTGTATTAGTTTTAGAGAGGTTAGTTGTGTGTAAGTGGGATCTCGCAGGCCTCCCCTCACCCCCGCCTTCGTCACCTACGGGTGAAGGGGTGAGGGAGGAAACGCCCGCGATTGGCCTGCTAGGTCTCACACGCGCTCTAGGCTAAGTTCATGTACATAGTAAGTTTGTAATATAATTAAGGCCATTTTTGGGGTCTGGGCTTCCTGCCGACCACCGGGCCTCCAATAAAGAAAAAAGAAAAGAAAGCTCCTGAGTTTCCTTCAAGCCTCCACCCTCTTCAGTCATTTAACCAGCGCAACGCCTAGGATTGTGGGTCGTCGAAGGGGCCCACATAAATTGGTCCTCCAGAGCCGGATACAAGATTCAAGCCGCAAGCGGAACATAGGACCAAATAAATTGGTCCTCCGGAGCCGAATAGAAGAATCAAGCCGCAAGCGGTCCAGCGAAAACTGATCTCTGCAAGCCGCATCTGAAGAAACAGTCAAGCCAACGAAGGAAACTCAGGAGCAACACCGGGATGCCCGTCACCCGAAGCAAGAAGTCGGCGCCGTACGTCGCGCGCCCAGACCCGGCCGCCCTCGATCGCGCTGCCCGCGCCGCCGCTCAATCCGCCAATAGGGAAGCAGCACTAAGCGCGCATTCTGCGGCCGAGCCCTCCGCTGGGCCCGCGACACACACGTCTGCCGCGGGGCAAGTCAACCCCGCCGGCACCTCCGCGCCCGCACCCCCCGCGGGGAGCGCCCCCTCCGCGGGGGTTGCCGACGCCGGGGCCGCCCCCCCCGCGCCCCTTGCGGGGACCGCCATCCCCGCAAGGCCCGCGCCTTCACCGGCCGCCGCGATATCCGCCGCCGTGATATCCGCCGCTGTGATATCCGCCGCTGCCGCCGCCGCCGCCGCGCCATCCGCGGCTGCCGCCGCCGTCGCCACGCATCCCGCCTCCGCCTTCGCCGCGCCCTTTGCCGCCACCGCCATGCTCTCCACAGCCGCAGCCGCGCCGCGTAGCAAGAGGGCACCAAGCATACACAGCTCGGCGAGATCAAAAGCACGCAAGCGCGAGCTAGAAAAGGCGCGACAAGAGCTCCTGCAGCGACAAGTAGAGCTGGCCGCTGCACGCGTCGCTTGCCTAGAAGAGGAGACGGATGAGGAGGAAGAGGAAATAGATGACAATGCCACGCTCAGAGACGAGCGTACCAACACCTGGGTCCAGACCAACGCATTGGCTCTGACCGCAGGTGCCTACCTGGACGAAGGAGCCGCCGCCGCCGCTGATTCAGGAGGGCTGCCGCCCTTAGATCCTGCTGAGTTGCCGCCAACGTCGAGACCACCGCCGCGTCACGACGTACCTCAGCAGATCACCACACAGCAACCGACTCTGGAGAGTCAGGCTCCCGTCCTCTACGTCGAGCGATCACCGCCGCCGCCAGCGCTCGACTATAGGGAACTAGCTTCCGCCTTAGCCATGGCCGCCCGTTCCATGCAACCCGTCAACGCCGAGGTGATGGACCTGCCGGTGTTCTCGGGCGCCGCAACGGACTGGCTGCCCTTCAAGACTGCCTACGAAGAGACAGCAAATCAATTGAGTGAACAAGCCAACCTGATGAGACTACGGAGAAGTCTCAGAGGAGCCGCACGCGATGCAGCGCAATGCCTGTTCGTCGGAGCGACGTCCACTGCCGAGGTAATGAAGCTGCTCGCTTCAAGATTCGGACGTCCTGACGCGCTCGTCATCGTCGAGATGGAGAAGCTCCGAGGACTCCCACGGCTCGCCGATACGCCGAGGGATATCTGCGCCTTTGCCTCAAAGGTAATCAACATTACCTCGACAGTGAAGGCGCTCAACAGGACGCACTATCTGTACAACCCGGAGATAGTGCGCGGCGTAGTGGAGAAACTGCCTGCGACTCTCCGCTACCGCTACTACGACTTCGCTGCAGCGAAGCCCGCCGAGGAACCAGACCTGCTGACGATCACCCGCTTCCTCGAGCGAGAAAGTGAACTTTGTGGGAGCTACGCGCCGGCCGAAAACCCTTTCCAGCCGCAAGAAAACAGAAAGGGAGAGGCTACGGAGCGATGGGGTCAAAGCTACCACTATGAAGATAGAAAAACTCAGTGCCCGGTCTGCCGAAAAGTGGATCATAGAGTGCCGGACTGCCATACATTCAAGAAAGCGGAAGTCTCAAGACGATGGGAGTATGCGAAATTAAACCGCCTGTGTTTCCGCTGCCTTAAACTTCGCCACAAGGGTCACACATGTAAGTACAAGCAGTGTGAACTTAATAATTGCCGCTACGCTCACCATCCTTTATTGCACACAGAGACGAGCCTTGTGACCGCAGCACAGCCGACCGAGCCGCCGGCGCACTTCATCGCCTCGGCTACGACAGAGAAGAGGACGGCTTTACTGAAAGTGCTGCCTGTCGAGGTCTCCGGTCCAGAGGGTGCCTGCAAGACTTACGCGCTCCTGGACGACGGCTCAACCTGCACACTCATAGACGAGAGTGTGGCGAAGCGGATCGGCGCAGCAGGACCGCCATCACCCTTCTGCATCGAGACAGTAGGAGGCACGAAACACAGTGAGAATAAGTCCAGGCGAGTCTGTTTTAATATACGTGGCCCTAACTCAGACTCATTACAGATATCGGCGCGCACGATGACCGGCCTCAGACTCTCGCCGCAAACGCTCGAGCGAAGGGACATAGAGGGCTGCGCGCATCTGGCAGACATAGAAGAGGAGATCGAATACGGGACGTACACGCCAACGATCCTGCTCGGACAAGACAACTGGCATCTGCTCGTCGCGCACACTACACGTAGCGGCGAGCGAGATCAACTTGTGGCGTCGAAGATGGACCTCGGCTGGGTCATCCACGGCGTCAAGGAGCCGCGCAGCAGAGCTGAGCGGCAACAGGTACATCACGCAGTCACCAGCCAGGATGACTCCGAGGAAGACAAAGAGCCGCCTATGCAAGAACACTTCGCCCTGGAGAGCCCGGGCGATGAGCCGAAAAGTTCCTGCAACGCCGTCGAGGGGCGAGCTCTACACTTCCGAAGAGTCAAGACTGCGCGACTACCGGCGGGAGGCGTCGAAACCTGCCCGTTACGGAGAGATGACCAGCCAGACAAGCCGACAACAGACGAAGTGGCCGACAACTCGACCCGCCAGACATCGCCCGACTTCAGCAGCCAGCTGAAGATGTGCCAGGCCTGCCGCATCCGAAAAGCGCGGCCGGCACAACCGTCGAAGGGTGACAACTCTAAAAATAGTAATTTTGCATGTATTAATAGTTGTTTCTCGTTCACAGGCCACAACCACTTTGGCCTGATGTCTGAGACCGCCGCTAGAGGGCGGAAGCGCCGACGGCGACGTCGCCGGGCGAAGCACAAGCCGCTCGGGTCAACCGCTCGCCGCCAAGATCTGCGCGCGCTGGGCGCGCAAGTACCTGCCGAAGCCTCAAAACCGGCGGGAGCTCCAACGCCTGCCGGAGCTCCAACACCGGCGGGAGACGCGAGCCAGCCACCAAGCCGTCAAGCTGAGAAAACCTGGTGCCGAAGACGCTGCCAAGAAAACCCAGTCGAAGCAGTCTTCCCGGGTCCCAGACGGCGAGGTACGAGCAGTGGACGTGCCGAACAACAAGGGCGTGCTGCGAAGGCCGACGAAGAAGCTCGCCATACTCCGGGTCGCGAACTCCTAAGGGCTCCAGCTACAAGCTGCGGCGGGAGTATATGTTCGCGACAAGTGTAACGGCCTCATATAGACTGTAAATAGATATTAGTTTAAGATTTTAATATTAAAGAACCCTGTAGGGCATTTTTATAGAATAAGAAAAGTCTAATAAACTATTATGGAATTGGTAATATTATTCTGGTAACCTATTAGGAAATACAACCTAGGTAGGCTAGGTACTGCCTAATTAGTAAATAGTAAGTAGTTAAACGCTAGTCATATAGAAATAAATAGAGAATAACTTGATATTCAGTATAGTAAATAAGTAGTACATAAGCTATGAACCTTTAGGGAATAGCAGGTAGCTTATATTTGTATTAGTTTTAGAGAGGGTAGTTGTGTGTAAGTGGGATCTCGCAGGCCTCCCCTCACCCCCGCCTTCGTCACCTACGGGTGAAGGGGTGAGGGAGGAAACGCCCGCGATTGGCCTGCTAGGTCTCACACGCGCTCTAGGCTAAGTTCATGTACATAGTAAGTTTGTAATATAATTAAGGCCATTTTTGGGGTCTGGGCTTCCTGCCGACCACCGGGCCTCCAATAAAGAAAAAAGAAAAGAAAGCTCCTGAGTTTCCTTCAAGCCTCCACCCTCTTCAGTCATTTAACCAGCACACCGCCTAGGATTGTGGGTCGTCGAAGGGGCCCACACTTATAGATAAGAATTTGAAGACAAAATTTTGGCGTCAATGTAACTCTGAGAAGACAGTTTCTTGCGAGATGTTATTAATGATAGTTTCAAACTGTCTTTGAAAGTAAAGTAAGCACATCGAGGAATATCGAAGAAGCAACTACCTTCTGCGCAAAGTAAACTGAAGTTGAGCTCTGAGGCGAGTGGCTCACGCTCACGTCCCCGCGAGCGGCCGAGAACTACTAAATTATTATTAGCCAACTTGCTGCACAATTTGTAAAGTTTGAATACTTTATATATTTACGTCGAATCTTTATAGCTCCTATAATTCAACTTGTTCAATTATTTCATTAAAATTGATCATATACTTTGAACTTCGTTACATAAACCGTAGTAGCTCTAAAACTACGCTATAGCATGTTCGTAGCGTATCCGCAAAGTACGTTTGCGAATTTGAACATTGAGCGAATATGTTACAGTACCTTGTAGGCTGCGTCATTGTGCTCTGAAAGAGGCAGGATTGTGTTTGAAAGCTGGACAGTAAGACAACACAACCCTGCATCGGCCACGGATGGTCGGCGTCCGCGCCGGCGCGGCGCTGCTTGCGTAACAGAAAGTATTTAAAGTCCTGATAAAACTGCGAGCAAGCAAGCAGAAATCTCTAAGGATGAGAGCATCTCAAAGTTACCTAGTCCGACGATACTGCCAATAAAAATAACAGAAAATAAACTGTTACAGATACTCTAGAGTATCTTTGTTGATTTCTATAAGTAATTAAAAGCAATCTGTTATAAGTTTTTGGCGCAAGAAACTACTTAATAGGGGCGCCCAAATAAACGCAAAACATCTGCAGCATCATCAGTAATATTACTGATTATATTATTGAACCCGAACGTGTTTAGTTAGAACCTGAGTTTCGTTTCAACGAAGGTACAAAAAGACCTATCTATTCAGCGATCCCGCGCGCGCGATGAAAACGAAAAGAGAACCCTTTTATGCACGAAGTAAACAGAATCCTTTCGTGTGAATATTTAGCACTCGACGTGAGGCCGCCGCCCGCCCCGCGCCGGCCGGCACATCTGCTTAAATAATACAATTCTCAATATGAGCGCAGCACGCTTTCGGAAATTTCATATCGCAGGAAAACATTAATTGCTCTTTGAAGTTATGCCTTTTGTTCTCGCGGGAAGTTTGTTTGTCTGCGCGGGCCGCGCCGGTAATTAATTCGCGCCACATTCGAAACAGATAGTTGAATGAAACTATGGAGTCGAGTCGGCGTAGGCGGCGCTCCGACTGGCAGCGGAATATTTTATTTTCATTTAGAAGGTTACATCGTCAATTTATGCAATTTAAGTAAAGGATAAATATACTCATCTGAGCACATTTACAACTACTTGTATGTCTTCACAAGCAATGTAGCATCGCTTGTTGTAAAGACATTAAAAACATCGAATCTCATAGTTTCTCATGTTAGTCTCAAACTGACTCTAGATATCTTCATTTTTTTCCAGTTACTGCGCAAATAAATGAAGTCATACCTATATGGAATTGATTACTTTAAAAGTTGTGTTCGGAAGCAAGTAGCGAAGTGCCGCTCTGTTTAGATTTATTGACGCCCGTCAGCAAGGACTCCACCATCGGAGTCTGCTGCTCATCAAGCCAATCATAAGATCGTATCTTCATTAACTCGGTGCGCAGCATCAGCAGCGTGAGGCCGTCTTGATTGGATATTAAGTCTCCGGCACGAAGTCGGCACTATTTGCTCACTGTACAAGGACTGCGGCTGCGGGAGCCATCTCCGCAGCGCGGATATTAAACCGAGCACCGAGCGGCAGCAGCAGCGGTGTGGCTGTTATTATCTTCTAATTATAAATCAGCTGCACCACAAGGCAGCCGAGGCGACGTCACTCCCGGGCTCGCCCGGAGCGCTGCTAATCATGAGTCGCGTAATTACTACTAACCAACCCTTTGTGGTTATTAATAATTAACCACAGCGGCTGTGGTGTAATGCCGCATCAATTCAAACATCGGTCAACCAAAATGAATACATTCCGAACTAGAACCGACGCGTGCATACGATGAAAGGAGGACGTGCCGTGACGTTGACAAATCGGAAATTGGGAATCCGTTATAACAGCGAGCTGACATGCCAGATATTAGATACGAGTATTTATTGTTTTTTTCGGATGCGTGATGAAATGTAAATGTAAAACAAATCGCAATGGAGGCGATCAGAGAGCGGCGCGCGGACAGCACCGGATTGTAATTACCTCAAATGATTTAATGATGAGATCGCCCTGCTCTTTGATTTTTTGTGTGTTTTTTAAAGAGTCTGTCCCTTATCTTGGGACCGTCAGGGACGACATATTTTTAAGTGCTTTCGGCTACAAACGCAATCAAAAGCTCATTTTACTGCAGGTAGACAGTAAGTAGCAACTGAGTAGTTGTACTCGGTCTTGGACGCAGATCCAGACAGAGAGACAAAAATTACAACTTTATTGTGCTCAAATAAAGTAATCAAGTAACATTGACAATTTGTACAACATAGAGGTGAGAACGTCAGCGACGCCCTTACACCACGCTACGTGGGGTCATATCCGGAACTCATAAGAATCAGTGTGTTCGCATCTTTAAAGAGCGACCTCAAAGAATAGCGCCCTACACCTTGAGTTGAAAATAAAACTTTTTATCAAAAAATAAAACCGCCGAAAAAAAAACTGAAAAGCATAAAATAATAGTCGAATTACTAAGTTCTTAAAGTAATGTAGGGTGTACCAAGTTATTTTAAGTCGGCGCGCCACACAAGCAAATTTCTTAATTACGTAAAGATTGATGCGCGGCAGCGCACGAATTTTTGTAATTTCTTTAAATTTAAGGTACCTAATTTAGAGATCTTTGTACGAGGAATCTGTGGCGCCGACTCAAAATCACTTGGTATACCCTACATTACTTTAAGAACTTAGTAATTCGACTATAATTTTATGCTTTTCAGTTTTTTTTTCGGCGGTTTTATTTTTTGATAAAAAGTTTTATTTTATGCTTTTCAGTTCTTTTAGGGTTTTATTATTTTCTTCTCCCACAAGGTGTTCAGTGGTCACACCGAAAAGGTGATCAGACGACATGGTTACGACGTGGACTGAACTACCTCGCCTCTCACAGTATAGGATACTTTACCAATTAAGGTATCAATAGCGATTAGATGTATAGTCTAATTGACTTTCAATAAGTGATATCTTGTATCCTATATTGAATAAAGAATTTGACTTTGACTTTGAATTTGACTTTGACTTTGACTTTGGTTTACAGGGACGACAAGACCGGTCGGTATGGCGATTTGTGGGGGAGGCCTATGTCCAGCAGTGGACGTCTTTCGGCTGATTTTATTTCATTTCAAAAGATATTGTAAGTAGGTATCAAAATGTATAATGTAACACGGACGGAATGCAACCTGTGAGTGGATAAATCTACCTGCCGACCAAAAGGTCACCCCTATTTTCCCACCCTTAGGGTGGGAATTTTATTTCCAAATTTTTATGGGACCAACTTCAAGATATGCCCTGTCGATTAAAAAAAGAATTATCAAAATTGGACTACTCTGTAAAAAGTTATGCGTGATCATACATTAAAAAAAAAAAAAATATATACGTGTCGAATTGAGTACCTCCTTTTTTTTTCGTCGGTCAACAAAATAATGATCACTGCGGGACACTGCGGCGCCTCGGATGCGACGACGACACATTCTGTGACTATTAATTCGGAATCCGGCCAATAGTTTCTGGTTCCCTGCCTTTTGTAGAGGCTCCTCGTTCCTGTGATTTCCTTGTTTGGCTTTTTTATCGAAACTACATGTATGAATGCAGAGTGCAATATGAGCAAATAGTTCGCGCGATTATGTATCTTTTGCATATTTATTTTGATCTGCACAATAAAGCATGACAAACGCCAGCTACGGCTCCTGTAACACTGCCGGCGGACAGCGAGCTGTGCAATACACTAATTGATTCCGAGGAGCAGCGACAATAACACGGTGGAAGCAGCTCGTAGAATCTGTTGGTAATTCGGAAACCGTTAGCGAACATCATTAACATTTGCACAGTCTCATCCCGCCGCTGCAGGCAGGTAATTAAGCCGCCGCCACGCCGCCGCCGCCGGCTCCGCGGTGCGCGCTAATTAAACTACATTTGAATCGCAAGCTCGTCTTTACATCCGTAACGTAAACACACGTCTCGGAGAATTAAGAAAGCAACCGACTACGCTCGGGCGACCTGCAGCTGCGGCCAGTCTCTCGTGAATAACAGACTTAATTAAACCTCCGCGCACATAGTTTACGACGCGATACTGACGCGACGCAGACGCTGCATCTGTTCATTCATACAAAAGCGATGTAATTATTATTATTCTGTTCGCGACAAGTGTAACGGCCTCAAGTAGACTGTAAATAGATATTAGTTTAAGATTTTTAATATTAAAGAACCCTGTAGGGCATTTTTATAGAATAAGAAAAGTCTAATAAAGTATTATGGAATTGGTAATATTACTCTGGTAACCTATTAGGAAATACAACCTAGGTAGGCTAGGTACTGCCTAAATAGTAAATAGTAAGTAGTTAAAGGCTAGTCATATAGAAATAAATAGAGAATAACTTGATATTCAGTATAGTAAATAAGTAGTACATAAGCTATGAACCTTTAGGGAATAGCAGGTAGCTTATATTTGTATTAGTTTTAGAGAGGGTAGTTGTGTGTAAGTGGGATCTCGCAGGCCTCCCCTCACCCCCGCCTTCGTCACCTACGGGTGAAGGGGTGCGGGAGGAAACGCCCGCTATTGGCCTGCTAGGTCTCACACGCGCTCTAGGCTAAGTTCATGTACATAGTAAGTTTGTAATATAATTAAGGCCATTTTTGGGTCTGGGCTTCCTGCCGACCACCGGGCCTCCAATAAAGAAAAAAGAAAAGAAAGCTCCTGAGTTTCCTTCAAGCCTCCACCCTCTTCAGTCATTTAACCAGCACACCGCCTAGGATTGTGGGTCGTCGAAGGGGCCCACATAAATTGGTCCTTCGGAACCGGATACAAGATTCAAGATTCAAGCGGAACATAGGACCTAATAAATTGGTCCTACAGAGCCGAATAGAAGAATCAAGCCGCAAGCGGTCCATCATAAACTGATCCCTGCAAGCCGCAGCTGAAGATACAGTCAAGCCAACGAAGGAAACTCAGGAGCAACATCGGGATGCCCATAACCCGGAGCAAGAAGTCGGCGCCGTACGTCGCGCGCCCAGACCCGGCCGTCCTCGATCGCGCTGCCCGCGCCGCCGCTCAATCCGCCAATAGGGAAGCAGCACTAAGCGCGCATTCTGTGGCCGAGCCCTCCACTGGGCCCGCGACACACACGTCTGCCGCGGGGCAAGTCAACCCCGCCGGCACCTCCGCGCCCGCACCCCCCGCGGGGAGCGCCCCCTCCGCGGGGGTTGCCGACGCGGGGGCCGCCCCTCCCGCGCCCCTCGCGGGGACCGCCATCTCCGCAAGGCCCGCGCCTTCACCGGCCGCCGCGATATCCACCGCCGTGATATCCGCCGCTGCCGCCGCCGCCGCCGCGCCATCCGCGGCTGCCGCCGCCGTCGCCACGCATCCCGCCTCCGCCGCCGCCGCGCCATCCGCGGTTGCCGCCGCCGTCGCTTCGCATCCTGCCTCCGCCTTCGCCGCGCCCTTTGCCGCCACCGCCATGCTCTCCGCAGCCGCAGCCGCGCCGCGTAGCAAGAGGGCTCCAAGCAAACACAGCTCGGCGAGGTCGAAAGCCCGCAAGCGTGAACTTGAAATGGCACGACAAGAGCTCCTTCAGCGACAAGTAGAGCTGGCCGCTGCACGCGTCGCTTGCCTAGAAGAGGAGACGGATGAGGAGGAAGAGGAAATAGATGACAATGCCACGCTCAGAGACGAGCGTACCAACACCTGGGTCCAGACCAACGCATTGGCTCTGACCGCAGGTGCCTACCTGGACGAAGGAGCCGCCGCCGCCGCTGATTCAGGAGGGCTGCCGCCCTTAGATCCTGCTGAGTTGCCGCCAACGTCGAGACCACCGCCGCGTCACGACGTACCTCAGCAGATCACCACACAGCAACCGACTCTGGAGAGTCAGGCTCCCGTCCTCTACGTCGAGCGATCACCGCCGCCGCCAGCGCTCGACTATAGGGAACTAGCTTCCGCCTTAACCATGGCCGCCCGCTCCATGCAACCCGTCAACGCCAAGGTGATGGACCTGCCGGTGTTCTCGGGCGCCGCAACGGACTGGCTGCCCTTCAAGACTGCCTACGAAGAGACAGCAAATCAACTTAGTGAACAAGCCAACCTGATGAGACTACGGAGAAGTCTCAAAGGAGCCGCACGCGATGCAGCGCAATGCCTGTTCGTCGGAGCGACGTCCACTGCCGAGGTAATGAAGCTACTCGCTTCAAGATTCGGACGTCCTGACGCGCTCGTCATTGTCGAGATGGAGAAGCTCCGAGGACTCCCACGGCTCGCCGATACGCCGAGGGATATCTGCACCTTTGCCTCAAAGGTAATCAACATTACCTCGACAGTAAAGGCGCTCAACAGGACGCACTATCTGTACAACCCGGAGATAGTGCGCGGCGTAGTGGAGAAACTGCCTGCGACTCTCCGCTACCGCTACTACGACTTCGCCGCAGCGAAGCCCGCCGAGGGACCGGACCTGCTGACGATCACCCGCTTCCTCGAGCGAGAGAGTGAACTTTGTGGGAGCTACGCGCCGGCCGAGAACCCTTTCCAGCCGCAAGAACACAGTAAGGGAGCGGCTACGGAGCGATGGGGTCAAAGCTACCACTCTGAAGACAAGAAAACTCAGTGCCCGGTTTGCCGAAAATTCGATCATCGAGTGCCGGACTGCCAGACGTTCAGAAAAGCGGACGTCTTGAAGCGTTGGGAGTTTGCGAAAGTAAACCGCCTGTGTTTCCGCTGCCTCAAACTTCGCCACAAGGGTCACACATGTAAGTACAAACAGTGTGAACTTAATAATTGCCGCTACGCTCATCATCCTTTATTGCACACAGAGACGAGCCTTGTGACCGCAGCACAGCCGACCGAGCCGCCAGCACACTTCATCGCCTCGGCTATGACAGAGAAGAGGACGGCGTTACTGAAAGTGCTGCCTGTCGAGGTCTCCGGTCCAGAGGGTGCCTGCAAGACTTACGCGCTCCTGGACGACGGCTCAACCTGCACACTCATAGACGAGAGTGTGGCGAAGCGGATCGGCGCAGCGGGACCGCCATCACCCTTCTACATTGAGACAGTAGGAGGGACGAAACACAGTGAGAATAAGTCCAGGCGAGTCTGTTTTAATATACGTGGCCCTAACTCAGACTCATTACAGATATCGGCGCGCACGATGACCGGCCTCAGACTCTCGCCGCAAACACTCGAGCGGAGGGACATAGAGGGCTGCGCGCATCTGGCAGACATAGAAGAGGAGATTGAATACGGGACGTACACGCCAACGATCCTGCTCGGACAAGACAACTGGCATCTGCTCGTCGCGCACACTACGCGTAGCGGCGAGCGAGATCAACTTGTGGCGTCGAAGATGGACCTCGGCTGGGTCATCCACGGCGTCAAGGGGCCGCGCAGCAGAGCTGAGCGGCAACGGGTCCATCACGCAGTCACCGGTCAGGGTGACTCCGAGGAAGACGCAGAGCAGCCTAAGCAAGAACACTTCGCCCTGGAGAGCCCGGGCGATGAGCCGAAAAGTTCCTGCAACGCCGTCGAGGGGCAAGCTCTACACTTCCGAAGAGTCAAGACTGCGCGACTACCGGCGGGAGGCGTCGAAACCTGCCCGCTACAGAGAGACGACCACACAGACAAGCCGACAAGAGACGACGTGGCCGACAACTCGACCCGCCAGCCATCACCCGACTTCAGCAGCCAGCTGAAGATGTGCCAGGCCTCCCGCATCCGAAAAGCGCGGCCGGCACAACCGTCGAAGGGTGACAACTCTAAAAATAGTCATTTTACATATAATAATGTTTGTTTCTCGTTCACAGGCCACAACCACTTTGGCCTGATGTCTGAGACCGCCGCTAGAGGGCGGAAGCGCCGACGGCGACGTCGCCGGGCGAAGCACAAACCGCAAGAGTCAGCCGCTCGCCGCCAAGATCTGCGCGCGCTGGGCGCGCAAGTACCTGCCGAAGCTCCAAAACCGGCGGGAGCTCCAACGCCTGCCGGAGCTCCAACACCGGCGGGAGCCACGAGCCAGCCACCAAGCCGTCAAGCCTGTGAAAACCTGGTGCCGAAGACGCTGCCAAGAAACCGAAGTCGAAGCAGTCTTCCCGGGTCCAGACGGCGAGGTACGAGCAGTGGACGTGCCGAACAACGAGGGCGTGCTGCGACGGCCGACGAAGAAGCTCGCCATACTCCGGGTCGCGAACACCTTAGGGCTCCAGCTACAAGCTGCGGCGGGAGTATATGTTCGCGACAAGTGTAACGGCCTCAAGTAGACTGTAAATAGATATTAGTTTAAGATTTTTAATATTAAAGAACCCTGTAGGGCATTTTTATAGAATAAGAAAAGTCTTATAAAGTATTATGGAATTGGTAATATTACTCTGGTAACCTATTAGGAAATACAACCTAGGTAGGCTAGGTACTGCCTAAATAGTAAATAGTAAGTAGTTAAAGGCTAGTCATATAGAAATAAATAGAGAATAACTTGATATTCAGTATAGTAAATAAGTAGTACATAAGCTATGAACCTTTAGGGAATAGCAGGTAGCTTATATTTGTATTAGTTTAAGAGAGGGTAGTTGTGTGTAAGTGGGATCTCGCAGGCCTCCCCTCACCCCCGCCTTCGTCACCTACGGGTGAAGGGGTGAGGGAGGAAACGCCCGCGATTGGCCTGCTAGGTCTCACACGCGCTCTAGGCTAAGTTCATGTACATAGTAAGTTTGTAATATAATTAAGGCCATTTTTGGGTCTGGGCTTCCTGCCGACCACCGGGCCTCCAATAAAGAAAAAAGAAAAGAAAGCTCCTGAGTTTCCTTCAAGCCTCCACCCTCTTCAGTCATTTAACCAGCACACCGCCTAGGATTGTGGGTCGTCGAAGGGGCCCACAATTCTATGCTACAATTGCCGCATCGTCGTCGCTTTTGTTTCAGCCGATGTGTCGCGTCGTATTCCATAAGATTTGTTCCTGCAAGGCTGCGGTCTCGGCGCGGGGCGCAGGGCGCGGGGCGCGGGGCGGGTACTGCTAATCGCTCGGACACGTGTACGGATCAGCGGGATCGCGTTTTTAACTCAGGGATCAAAGAGAATCTCTTCACTGATGCGGGATTAATAGGACATTGCGTGGTATTTGTCCGACCTGATTAGGGATTAGTGGTTGGTGGAGAGTGTTTTTAGTCCCAGAGTTATATAATAATATCTATCTTGAGCCGGGCCCGGCAATTAATCCGGTGCATTTCATAAGTCGCCAACAACGGGCCGATTTAATTCAATTATGTTTGTCCTCTGAGTACTATGCGGGCTCTATACGTCTGAGACGCCGTGATCTCCCCCCTCCCCCCGCCTCCTTCCTCCTGATCCCACCTGCGTGTCACAGCGCCATGTGTTGCTGACACTGCATTAGCATATTACATAGACCGTGCGAGTAACTTGCACCTACAGAGATGCTGCATTGTTCTCAATCACATAACCATCCCTACAAACTGGCTGAAAACACAAACTATGGTAAACTTTCGTTGGACTCAAAATAGATTAAATGTGACTAATGAATCGTTACTGAAACACTCGACACCTTTGCGTGAAGTGTTACAAGAGTAAAATAAACAGAGATGAGTAAAAACATCAACATGTTTAAAAAAGCTATGGAACAGATGGGACGCCGCGGCGAGGGAGTGATGAGATGACGCGTGGAGCACCGCCACCGCCACCGGCGATACAAATTACTCCACACTCAATTTTTACAAAAAAAAGTTTCAAAATAAAACTTTACCAATACTGTGAGGGAGGCCTTTGTTCAGCAGATGGCTGCAGGCAGCAGTGTGTCTTTGGCTGAGTAGATACTACAGAGGCATTTTTTTAGGAAAAAGATTTTTGCAAAATGTCTCCGTATTAGGACGTGATTTTTACTACCGCCGTTATTAGATAGATAGATAGATAGATAAGACATTTATTCACCACATAGTACATCTTAATTTAGACGTTTTACCTCACTTCTTCTTTCGTACAACATATTAGTATGCTTTGCGTAACTGAAATAGAATTTTCAATTGGACACAACTTCACAATCTTAATAATGTTTTTGTTCAACTTTCCGGGAAAAAAAACTTACACGTTTTCGTAATCAGATCCTCCGAAGCTACGATCGCCTAATCTAAATTCGTAGAAAGGTGGTCTTGATTAAATACATTGCACAAATTGTGATTAATCATTGAGGGTCATTACGTCGTCACAAAGAAATTGAGATAATCTTATCCTTAGAGAAAACGTCATCTGTCATGTCTAGTGAAATTTCGCGCTCATGAAGAATATTCAGTTTTTAGCAAAAAAAATCAAGTTTACCACATATAACAGTTATAAAAGTGTAAAATAATAAGTGCTAAACTAGTGAAAGTGTTATCTTTGCTAAACTCAAGAGAATACGGCGTAAAACAGTGAATTAAAATTGATATTGTATAGCTTTTTTCTCAACTACCTTCAAATTTTTTTTATTTCAATAGTGTTACCCTACCAAAAACAGTGTTGCCATCACTTATTTAGGGTTACAGCTTAAGAAATATAATTTCTCCAAAATGAATGATACATCTGGTGGAAGTGAAGAACCCTCTAAACAACATTCTAAAAAGTACTATCAACAAGTTTTTCATCCAAGTCTTCTCAAAGCAAATAAAACCAAAAAAAAATTCTTTTGGTGAAATCATACAACCAGAAGTAACTTTTCAAGAAGAATGCGTGTCTTACAACCCTAACGAGCAACTAGAATCCGAGCAAGAAACCCGTGTCCAGCCGCCAGAATGGCAACATGTTCCAATTGCTAGAAATAGAAATAAACGTCCGCGAACATCTGATTCTCCAGAGTCTGTATCTCTCAATACAGCCAACAGATTTTCCAGTCTACCAGTTGACTCTGAGAGTGAAAAAACCTTACCCAAACAATACAATCCTCCACCTCTAATTTTGTATGGAGTTGAAGACGTGAATAAATTAATTACAACAATTGAAAGCACTTTGAAAAAATCTGAGTTTTGCATAAAGATTGTGAACAAGAACCAGCTACGCATAACATGCCCTACAATAGAAGCATATAAGAGGTTAATGTCTCTTGCTCGCGAAAAAAGCTTTATTGGACACACATTCACGCCAAAAGCTGAAAGAACCTACCGTATAGTTATAAAGAATCTTCACTATACAACTCCTGTTGAAGAAATCAGACATGAAATAGAGAAAACTGGAAATGTCATCAAAGGAGCAATTACAAATGCTTGGAAAGGACCCAATAAACAACCTTCTTCAATGTTCTTTGTAAACTTGGAACCTTCTCTGAACAATAAAGATGTTAAATCCATTGAATCAATATTTCATCAAAAAGTAATAATTGAAGAACCAAAAATAAAGAAAAATACTATTGCACAGTGCACAAGATGCCAACAGTATGGCCATTGCAAAAATAATTGCATGCGACCTTTTCGCTGTGTTAAATGTGCTGAAAGCCATAAAACCTCTGATTGCCCAAAAAAAGATAGGAATACTCCAGCCAAATGTGCCCTTTGCCTAGGCAGTCACCCAGCTAACTATAAAGGTTGTTTGATTTACAAAGAAATACTCACCAGAAAAACAAATCAACCTGCACGAAGACTGCAAACAGACCAATTGAAATCAAATAAGACTCCGTCATATGATCAAAAATCTGACAAACCATCAACTAATAATAATATAAGAACATTATTTCAAGACAAACCACCAATTGACAATAATAATATAAGACCATCATCAGCACAAATATTTTATAATCGAAATACAAAAAGTTATGCTCAAATTATAAAAGACACCGAGGGCACAGAAATGCCACAGCCATCAAACCTTCTCGAACAGCTCCTAATCAAGCAGTCCGAAAAGATAGACACTCTTATACAGCAAATAGGCTCTTTAGTTAGCCTTTTAACGACGCTCGTAACCAAAATTTAATAACAAACAATTCAGAATAGCCGCCTGGAACATAAATGGTATGGCAACCAACAAACATGAAGTGGAAACTGTAATCTCTAATAACAAATTAGATATCTTGTTACTGTCTGAAACACACTGGACTGACAACAAAACATTCAAACTCAGAGGATTCTGTTGTTATTTTACTAATCATCCAGATATGACTTCTCATGCTGGGTCTGCTGTAATCATTAAAAACAACATAAGACACCACAGATTACCAGATTTTAGAAAAACATATATACAGGCTACAGCTGTATCTATTGATGAATGGCAGGGACAAATGACCGTAGTGTCCATTTACTGTCCCCCAAGACACACAATTACAGAAAACATGTTTGAAGACTTCTTCAGAAATTTTGGAACTAGATTCGTTGTCGGTGGTGATTGGAACTCTAAGCACACATATTGGGGTTCAAGAATAATACTAACTAGAGGACGAGAATTAAAAAAATGCATAGACAAAAATAAGCTAGATGTTGTATCGACTGGTGAACCCTCATACTGGCCAACAGATCCAAATAAAAGGCCTGACTTACTGGACTTCTTTATAGTAAAGGGAATATCAAGTCTTTACCATAGTGTCGAGTCAAGTCTAGACAGCTCATCAGACCACACGCCAGTTATTATGACTCTGAGTACCACAGTAGTATTGATAAAACGAGAATGCACGCTCTACAACAGACATACAGACTGGGAAGCTTTTAGAGATAATATAGAGGATGAAATCAATCTTAATATACCACTTAAAAGCAGGGAAGATCTTGATGAAGCCGTATACTCACTCACGCAGGCCATACAAGAGGCAGCATGGAAATCGACGCCAGCTGGAAATGAAATCCAACCGACAACAATTAACTGCCCTTTGGAAGTCAGGCAAAAAGTTGCAGAGAAAAGACGTCTTAGAAGAAAATGGCAACTAAGTAGAAACTCATATGACAAAGCAAACTTCAACAGAGCAAAAAGAGAGCTTAAAATACTGATCCTTGATGTACAAAATAAAACCCTACAAGAGCAATTAGAAAAAACAGGCGCTAATAAAAACAACGAGCATTCCCTGTGGAAACTTACAAAAAGTTTTAAAAGACCACAAGAGCCTGTTCCACCTCTTAAACTCCCCGATGGTGTTTGGGCTAAAAAACCTCAAGATAAAGCAGATATTTTCGCGAACTACCTAGAAAATGTGTTTACAACTAATTACTCCGACGATACTGAAACAGAACAAGATATTGACAAACTCCTATTGAGTGACCAACAGCTATCACTCCCAATTCGTCCGGTTACTCCAACTGAAATTTCAGGACACATAAAATATATGAATAATAAAAAGGCACCAGGATTTGACCTAATAACTGCAGAAGTGTTAAAAAATCTACCCAGAAAGGGCATAGTAAATATTACAATCATATTCAACGCCATATTAAGACTTAATTACTTTCCAAATATGTGGAAAATATCGCAAATAAAACTTATACACAAAAAAGGGAAACCTCCCAACGAAGTCCCATCATATCGCCCAATCAGCCTCCTGCCAGTTCTTTCCAAGCTATTTGAGACACTGTTTCTTCGTCGCCTCGCTCCGATACTAATCCAAGACCAAATAATCCCAGCACATCAATTCGGGTTTCGAGCTCAACATTCAACCGTAGAGCAAGTTCATCGAGTTGTTCATAAAATCAGACAAACTCTTGAACGAAAGGAATACTGCTCTGCCGTATTTTTAGATATTCAACAAGCATTTGACCGTGTCTGGCACAAAGGACTCTTATACAAAATACGGTATACTTTACCAAATAGTATATACATGACTATTAAGTCCTACCTGGAAGAACGATATTTTCAAGTGAAATTTGAAGATGAATATTCAAGTTTACGTAAATGTCGCGCAGGTGTCCCCCAGGGCTCGGTTTTGGGACCAGTATTATACATCATATTTACTGCAGACCTACCAGAATCTAAAGATGTCCTGTGTGCAACATACGCAGATGATACAGCCTGCTTAACAAGCAATAAAGACCCAGCTTTAGCATCAGCCACTCTTCAAAAACATCTGGACAAGATAGATAAATGGCTAGAGAAGTGGCGCATACAGGCCAGTGCTACTAAGTCAGTACATATTACATTCACACTAAAACAAGGAGACTGTCCGCCAGTACAAATGAAAAAACAAATACTGCCTCACAAAACGAGCATAAAATACCTGGGATGCCACATTGACAGGAAACTTAATTGGAAAACGCATATAATAGCCAAAAGAGATGAACTCAACATTCGGTACCGAAACCTTTATTGGCTTATGGGTAGATCATCGAAGCTGTCGATTTTCAATAAGCTTCTTATCTACAAGATGATATTGAAACCAGTTTGGACAAATGCCATGGAGCTTTGGGGCTCAGCTAGTACATCAAATGTAGAAATACTGCAAAGATTTCAGAACAAAGTTCTGAGAGACATCAGCAATGCCCCTTGGTTTACAAAAAACTCTGAAATCCATGAGTACCTTGAGATTAAAACAGTTAGAGAAGAACTGAAAAATTGGACAGACAAATACAAGAATCGACTCAAAAACCATGTCAATCCACTAGCAAACGCACTACTAGACACCAGACAAGATGTATCCCGATTGAGGCGGCGCAACATCTTTGACTAACAACACCAGCACACGCAAAAACACTATGGAGTAACCTTCAATGGAGGGCTGCTTCTCAACGTCATTATAACTCAACAAATCTGATAAAGGCTCATGAGCTGATTGCAGATCTTAAATAAACCTACAAAAAAAAAAAAAAATAATAATCTTATCCAGGGAGGGTAAACAAACAGCCTCCGTCTCGGGAACGTAATTATTCAGGAGCTTTGATAGATCAATCTTGTTAGGGCCTTTTCACACTCCGGCGCCACACTGCAAGTATTAGGTGTAGAGATGCATTTTTCAAAACTGCAAAATTTCTTCATATTATAAGACACAAGATGCCCATTTTGCTTTTCCTATTTGAAATCCAGATTTATAAGTTATTATATTTGCCTGTCGTATTTGTAATCCAGATTTAAACTTACCAATGAATTGTTTTAAAATAATATACCTACAAAAGGTTTTTTTAATTACCTAAACCAAGGATTATGTAATTTTGAATACATCACAGCAGGTATAGGTATGATTGATTTTCATAAATTTCGAGTAGTTCTAATACAGCTTTATTTTGGAGGAAAATCCTTTATTAGTAGAGCTAGTGTCAGCTTTTTGCCCGATCGATGTCCCATTAATTTAAACACATGACACAGCCACAGGTCGGAGGCGATGGTGTCCGTCGAAGCTGATAACGTGTTGCCATAGTTCGAGATTTTAACTGCACTGCTAGATTAGTTTCCGAATAATTTCAAGGGTGGACCTTGAGGCCTGCCAAGTACGATTGTCGATCTCTAAGATTAAGAGCTCTTCGCCTGACGTCCGACACGTCCCGGCCCCGGCGGGCCTCACTGACAAACTTTGTTATTAGAATTGCCAACTAATTGGTTGGGAATTCGATAACTCCATCAGACAAAGTTATTCACAGTTTAGAGCGAAAATTTTCGGTCCCATATGGAATTGATATTAGATTTATTTGTCTTCTGTCCTAATTTAGACGTATTTCCAAGAAGCTCTGTCCGCTCTGTCCGACAGTGACATGACAAGGGATGTATAATAAGATGTGAGCGTGTCGCCGCACCTCCCCGGCTTCCACCCCTCGCCCCGCGCAGCCCCCCCTAGGATCCTCTCGCTGAACTCTAGCTTACTAACATTAATCATTCGCAAATTGTTAAGTGCTTCCCGCGCGGCGGCGGCGGCGGCGGCCGTGATAAGTGCGGCGAGGGACAACTCGCCGGAATGCCATCGACTGTTGCAAACTACCGCCGCCGAGAACTATTGCTACGAGTACAATCAGCCGCGCTGCCGCCGCAGCGAGCCTCCAAGATACACAAATACCTGCCTTTGTGTTTTAGCTTTGTTAGTTCAGGAATTACTGGTATTTCATCTGCTAAACTTGTGGTCTTAGAGCATTCCAACTATTGTTGGCAATGGCTACAAGCGTCGAGGACAATAAACACGTTTAAATTTTATTCAAACCAGTTCAATTCGACAACGATGGATGAAAAATGTGGCTGCGGGCCTTTTTTAAAACTTGAATAATACTTATAAAAAACACGCAAGAGCACCTGCTTTTACAAGGTGAAATTTGCATAGTTAAAAGGTACTTAATTAATGGGTTCAGGGACATCACATACAGTTTCAGGTAACCGAATGTAAAACCCACAGTCTAGAGAAAGACAGATCAGTCCGAATCAGCTGTCATGCCAAGCGACCTAGACTGTTCCCTATCGCGTGATGTCGCCGATCAGACCAGCAAGCAAACAATAGAGTCGCCAGGAGTACTAATGTACCAGTTTACCAGTTGTTGACAGTGTTCCGTTGTTGCAGGGCGGTGCGACGTGGCGGGCGGGGCGGGCTCGGTGAACGCGCTGCCTGCGGGCGGCGGCGCGGGCGCAGCGGGCGGCAGCGCGGGGGGCACGGGGGGCAGGCTGGCGCCCTCCTTCGACGCCGCCACGCCGCGCAACGTCACCGCGCTCGTCGGCAAGTCCGCCTACCTCAGCTGCCGCGTGCGCAACCTCGGGAATAGAACGGTCAGTACACTTCTCTATTCAAACCTGTATTTCATGATTAGATGGAGCAGGATGACTGGCGGATGTCGGCTGCGTGGAAGCGGTAGGTTGATGAAAGCTAAGGAGGGGTTCGTGCTGATCCTGGGCGCGCTTTTTCTTTCTAGAGCTTCATTTTATAATGACAACAAAATATTAAATATTGCTTGTTTAAACTTAAGTTCATTTATAAGAAATCATTTTTTAACACATGAAATTCCGATGAATTTCATACTATAAACATATCTTTTTGGAATTAAGGAAAAAAAATGTAGCCCTAAATCATGTGACAATCTGTGAAACAGTCACTAATTTAATCTTCATAAACAACTTTCGAAGATAGTTTTGGAAACATGGCTACGCCGCGCGTAGCCCGTAGTATTTCCTAGAAGGCAGGTATAACTTTCAGGCTACGTTTTCATGTAACAACGGCTTTGGTAGTTTAGAAATAATTAACTTGGACGCGTGTTAACATCGCGATCCCCGAAATACGTGAGTTCAGCGAGCAATTACAGAAATACCCTCGTTTCCTAGGAGCCGCGCGAGCCGAACCACCCAGAGACTCAAATGTTCGTGTTTAATGCGCCATTTGTATTTTAGCGAGCACTCGTTTAGTTATTGCGTGCATCACTTATCGACTACCTATACATAATATCTAGCTAGACAGACTGCGAAACGAAATACGAGCGATGGGCTTCCTGGCAGCGGTCCAGAGACGATTAATATTGGATACTTTAAAACTGAAACCTGCTGTGATTGGCTGATTTTAGCTCGAAAAACGTAACGTTACAGCAGCAACAAAGAGCGGGGACTTTGCGGCCTGCGGCCTGTCTAATTGCACGTTATAATTGTGCTGCTTCCTGCCCTCCGCGCCCCGCCGTGCCGCCCCGCTGTCGCCCGGCGCTCGGGTCCATGGTTCCGTTCCCGGGAACTTGTTCCGGACTCAGTCATGTGTTTCCAGCTTTTTATGTAGCGATTATTTTTTTATTTCTTACATTTTTTTGCGAGGATTTTTCTATAGTCATTATAATAAGTTAAAGTTACGTATCATTATATTATAGAGACACGTTGTTATAAGTAATATTATTATTTCTCTCTTTACACTCCTTATTGCTTGTGAATCACTTCGATATTGAAGGTTTGATTTATATATGTATACACTTTGACATTTTATAATACAACTTTGTATGTAATATGAATATGATAGTGTGAAATAAATGAATCTAATCTAATCTAATCTATATTGACTCTATAATATCACGCAAAATACCAGTAGACTCAACGCAATATGGGGGTATGGGAGTCAATCTGTGGCAGGCAATAACATCGCTGTTTGAAATCTCATCTGAGTAATATCAACACAGCCTTAACCGCGGCAGCCGCGCACTGCGTTTGCGGAACTGACTAGTTATTCAAGTTGGTTAATTCTAGTGCGATTTGACAGCTCAATTTTTAGAAAATACGTAAAATTATCCTCTGAGTACGCGGTAATAGGCACGAACACGATGGATGATCCGCTGTAAAATATAATGCGAAGCGTGGCCGCGCCTCGTAGGGATTTAATGCGCAGTCTCAGTGTTGCCAAAATCAGATTTAAAAATGTTCCCAGTTATTCTGAAAAATTATCGTTGTTATTAGTAAAAGAAACAATTTGTGCTATGTTAATACGGTAACTTAAGGCATGGGTATCTTGCACTAGAACTATGAAATGAATAATGATTTATTTGCTGTAGGTATTATTTTGTTTGAAATTGAAATAAATAAATGATTTCATAACATCATCATAACATAGATATCATAATTGTAATTTTTTGCTTTGTCTGACTAATGGTAAATGACTGTTGATATATAAATTTTCTTGTAATAAATCTTGCAATGTTTTTGTGTAATTTTGGCAAATAATAGTGTGTTATTTGGCAACTATTTGTATCGCTGACACTCGAAATTACCGCGGATCTACGACAATAATCGCACGTCTGGCAACACTGCGCAGATTCGTCAGCGACGTGACCGGCATGCGGCACCGGCGGCCGCACTCCGACTCCGACTCCGCCCACTCTACACACATGAGGCTCACATCACATACAATACAACAATGACTGAAAAGTTACCTTGCTTGTATGGAATCATGTTTCTCTTTTGTACACCAAGTGTAAAGCTTACAAGCATAGGTTGGATGGATATATGTTTATTTTCTTATCTTGCCTAACTATCGGCACGGAGTAGCGCTCCGAAGTGTCAAATCAAAATGTATCTTTAAATCATTCTCCACTCTCTAAATTGATAAAGATAACCGACTTTTGTCTTCGAGAAATTTAAGTTTACACTTTACGGAGTACGAGACGGTATATGCTAGAATAATCTGTACTCGTGAACCACATGTCCGAGTGCACTCGAGCGAGCAGCCTCCGAAGCACTGACTGTGAATGACAGTCTAAGTAATCATCGTCTTATTTAAGACGAGCTTTTCCGGCTTACTTCGTTACGCCATAGAATAAAAGATACTACAAAAGACTTGGCTCTATAGACTATGGGGGCCTCTCCAGGCGACTATTGTCGTAAGGCAAGGCAAACATTTGTTTACCTGAGCCAATTGGTGGGCACCCTGAACTACCTCGCCTCTCACAGTATAGGATACCTTACCAAATAAGGTATCAATAGCAATTAGATTAGATGTAGTCTAATTGACTTTCAATAAGTGATATCTTGTATCCTATATTGAATAAAGAATTTGAATTTGACTTTGACTTTGACTATAATATTGGTATAAATTAAATTGAACATGAGCGTTTCACAAAAAAGACTCCTTAATCATTATGCCAGATCTAATCAACGCCAAAGCTTTCATAACTATTTAAACCAGACCGCGTCTGTTGTACCCATCGAAGTGCCAACGAAGCGACGCGGCGACCCAGCGGCGGACACTGAAATCAACTCTCATACGCGTGTGTAATAACTGATAAAAACTGCACGACTGCTGTCCCTTTATAGACTAGGTACTTATTCCTACATATGAGGCAGCGTCATGAATTTTAATGTTCAAAGGACCTCCTCTTTTCACGAGTTAACGTTATTCTAAACACCCATTTTATAAGGATCTCATCGTGCTTGAGCTGTTCCGCCGCTCGGAAGTTTGAATAGGATTTTAATGAATACGTGAGAGGTGAGTGAGAGGGGCCCCTGGCTGCCTGATGTTCCAGAGCGTGGCTGCGTCGGTCTTGCAAACTGTAAATCATATTTTGATGGCCTCGTCGTTTCTTCTAATTTTAATGTCTGCCCATTATCATCACATTCCAATCCACCAATGCAACATTATGAACAGTTTTCAGCGGTTGAATCGAACTCCTTATTTATTATTGCATAGTGACATGCTGACAAAAAGCAGTTAATTGTGTTAAGATAAGAAAAGCGGTTTTCCTGTAGCAGTGTCGTGTTACAGTATGTATGTGCTACAGCGCCGAGTGTTGTGTTTTCCTCATCTTTCGATACGAGTGGCGTATCGATATGCGGCATGTGTCCGTATCGTTATTTCTAATACACAGATATATAGAGTTACATAATGTAACGCGATCCATATATCAAACCAATAAATAATATATCGCATAAATGCATTAGTGAAACTCCGCAGAGATAAAGAAAGTTGAAGCGCTAAGCGCATCATAACTCCGGGGAGTTTCATAACTCGAATTCAACACATAATTACCTCTGGTTCCCGCATTTGAATCCGCGCCATCCCTCCTCTCACGATTACGTGGATGTAAACAACCGCACTCGAGTTCCAACAACTGCAATTTGTCACAAGTTTTATCCGCGCGTCTCCGGCCGGCCGCGGCGGAGCGCGGCGAGGCGCGGCGGGCCGCACGCCGCGTGGAGCGACCCTGCGCCAGCACAAAAAACCAATATGGCGGCGACATATTGCCTGCTCTGATCTGCTGATAAACACTCGCACATATTAAATTCGGCGAAAAGGCGTGTTTACGAACGCTTTTTCTGCGCTGACGTATTGTTTGCTTCCGCAGACGAGACACGTAATAACAATTTGGGGTTACTGTGTTTCAGCGGGTTAGTGTAGATTCGCCAAGTACTCATTTCGCCAAGTGTCAAACGCCGTGTATTTTCGCCAAGTTGATTTTGATTACAAAATTTTATAAAGTAAAGTTGGTTTCACTTATTTCTTAGGTACTTATAAGCTTTAAAAATTAATCGTTCATGCATTTTAGTTTTAAATTTATACTTAAAAGTACCAGGGCTACATGAACTAGTAGAAGGTCTGCCTACTCGGCGTCTTCTTGTGCGCTGTCACCCACTCCATTACTTTTCGGGCATCTGTTCTCCCGAGCTATGTGCCCTGCCCATTGCCTGCATTTCGCAATACTTTGCGTTATTTCGGTGACTTTAATTCTTCTGCGGTTGCCATCACTTCTAATTCGACTACGCAGGGAAACTGAGCAAAACCAATTCTATTACCCTTTCAGTGACCATTTCTCTGTTGCCCATACTGGCAACACACAATTTTCGTAGACTTTCGACGTTTGTTGATGCTTAGATCTTTCCAGTTCTTGAAGATATCCTCAAGTGCAGCATTGAACAGTTTTAGGGATATGATATCCCCCTATGCCTCTATTATGAATCCCCGCTGCAGGCTTTGAGCTCTGATCCTGTAGTCTAACTTATATAGCAAACACTTCGACACTCGATATACCAATAGTTTACTTGGCACCGCTGACTCAAACGAATCAAAAGCTTTCTCATAGTTCACAAATACTTAGCAAGAGGCAGATACGCTAGTGTTAAATTTGTACTGCATTAGTGAAACTAACTGTAATAATTTTAACGACTTGGCGAAAATACACGATGCAAAATTAATTAATAAATCACTTGGCGAAAATACACTCGATGTATGGAGTTAAAAAGTACTTGGCGAAATGAGCACTTGGCGAATCTACACTAACCCGTTTCAGCGGGGGCTGCCTTTTGTCTCGCTGGTGCTTCGGGAGATAGCATCAGCTGACCCAGTTGTGAGCTAATGAGCTTAATGTTGGTGCGATGTTTTAAAATCCACGAACCTTGTGGTGAGCCGGGAACAAAGCGTCGTCACCGCGCGTGCGGCGCGGCGCAGCGGGGAACGCAACTTCAAAGCAGCCCTTTGTGCCCAGCCTAGTGCCGTGCCGCCTCGCCCACCGCCCCGCCCGCCCCGCCTGCCCCGCGGTAGCGCTGTCTAACATGCCAGGCAGATGAGAATAGAAAGATTCTTTCTTCATTAGTCACCTTTACCAAAAGTCTGCCCTTTAAATTTGGTAGAACTTTTGTAATTGGTTCATGCTATTAAGTTCTGTATATATGTATGCACTAAGTGCTTTTATATTAATTTCTAGCCACTTTTATTAGCCGGTTAATTATCTCAGTTTTTAAGTACATATCATAGGCCACAATTGGCTTCTGAATTATATTAAAGGAACTCTTATTAAAACTAATAATTTGTGTCACGTGCCTTTCTGCTATATCTATTTGGCTACATTAGTTAAAAGTGTAATAACAGTGTCACGAAGCTCGTGGCTGGCTGCGACGCAATACAATATTTACAGCACATTAGCGAAAATTCACTCGACAAAGGCTCTGGCGCCACGCTCCGCGACATTGCAAATTATCTAAAATAAAAACAGGCGCCCCCGCCGACGGTTGCAATATATTTTAGTTAGATTTATTAGTTTGAACAGACAATTTCAAAACCAAATCTGAGCAAACTAAGGTTTATCCGCAGATTAGTGAGATCAAGTACATAACTTGTTGTTTGACACTGATAAAAAGTACTTTAAGGTTTATAAAGTTCGCTTCTTTCAGAAACAAAACGAAGACGAGCAAAGATCGGCTCAATATGCGCACCGCTCTACCTTTATTCAGTGATTCCGAAACTTTAACTGTAAATATTGCAATAATAAAATTGATTATGTATATTGAAATAAAATTAGCAGAAGACAGCTTTAATTTGCATCATTTCATATAAACTGGATTAGCTTTGATTCGGTGGCGTGGAACTACCACAACAAGAGCTCTAGTATGTGTATTGTTTCAATATTTTGTTATTGTTCTCTCATTAAGTTATCTATCTGTATCTGCATATTATGCATATCAGACTTATTAAACAATTAATCTAGTAGAGAGTACAAATTTTTTCGGACTATGTCCCAAAATTATTATAATAAAATCTGAACAACATTTTGTGTTTTTTATTTTAAAAATGCCTACTGTGAAGCTGTTAAAATGTGTAAATATTACCATTCTATTATTAACAGTTCAACATTGTCTTTGTTTAAAAGCAGTTCCGAAATTATAATCGCCCTACCGAACCTTTTGTCACTAGTTAATATGTACATAAATCATACAAATAATCTCTATGTCGGTCTGTCGGTCTGTCTGTCGGTATGTAGATCAAACATGTGCACTAGTAGTGTGAACGCTCGCGCTGGCCGCAGTCCAACCTCCCCGCCTCCTCCCGCCTCCCCTCGCCTCGCCCCGCCTCCCCGTGGACACCTTACGATCGATAGCTAGTAGTCCGACATGCCTGAATTATCACCCGCGACCTAGAGATAACGTGATATACTAGCCCTAGACCTAAACGTCTTGTGAATTGGTCGACAATTAAAAGAAGGAAGATAATTGGTCTTGTAAGCGAGGAACTAAAATACGTACATAACACGTGAATTGTACTTTTCTTTGAATTCATACATTTTGTTAAAGCGTTATGTTATTAAGTTCTGTATATATGTATGCACTAAGTGCTTTTATATTAATTTCTAGCCACTTTTATTAGCCGGTTAATTATCTCAGTTTTTAAGTACATATCATAGGCCACAATTGGCTTCTGAATTATATTAAAGGAACTCTTATTAAAACTAATAATTTGTGTCACGTGCCTTTCTGCTATATCTATTTGGCTACATTAGTTAAAAGTGTAATAACAGTGTCACGAAGCTCGTGGCTGGCTGCGACGCAATACAATATTTACAGCACATTAGCGAAAATTCACTCGACAAAGGCTCTGGCGCCACGCTCCGCGACATTGCAAATTATCTAAAATAAAAACAGGCGCCCCCGCCGACGGTTGCAATATATTTTAGTTAGATTTATTAGTTTGAACAGACAATTTCAAAACCAAATCTGAGCAAACTAAGGTTTATCCGCAGATTAGTGAGATCAAGTACATAACTTGTTGTTTGACACTGATAAAAAGTACTTTAAGGTTTATAAAGTTCGCTTCTTTCAGAAACAAAACGAAGACGAGCAAAGATCGGCTCAATATGCGCACCGCTCTACCTTTATTCAGTGATTCCGAAACTTTAACTGTAAATATTGCAATAATAAAATTGATTATGTATATTGAAATAAAATTAGCAGAAGACAGCTTTAATTTGCATCATTTCATATAAACTGGATTAGCTTTGATTCGGTGGCGTGGAACTACCACAACAAGAGCTCTAGTATGTGTATTGTTTCAATATTTTGTTATTGTTCTCTCATTAAGTTATCTATCTGTATCTGCATATTATGCATATCAGACTTATTAAACAATTAATCTAGTAGAGAGTACAAATTTTTTCGGACTATGTCCCAAAATTATTATAATAAAATCTGAACAACATTTTGTGTTTTTTATTTTAAAAATGCCTACTGTGAAGCTGTTAAAATGTGTAAATATTACCATTCTATTATTAACAGTTCAACATTGTCTTTGTTTAAAAGCAGTTCCGAAATTATAATCGCCCTACCGAACCTTTTGTCACTAGTTAATATGTACATAAATCATACAAATAATCTCTATGTCGGTCTGTCGGTCTGTCTGTCGGTATGTAGATCAAACATGTGCACTAGTAGTGTGAACGCTCGCGCTGGCCGCAGTCCAACCTCCCCGCCTCCTCCCGCCTCCCCTCGCCTCGCCCCGCCTCCCCGTGGACACCTTACGATCGATAGCTAGTAGTCCGACATGCCTGAATTATCACCCGCGACCTAGAGATAACGTGATATACTAGCCCTAGACCTAAACGTCTTGTGAATTGGTCGACAATTAAAAGAAGGAAGATAATTGGTCTTGTAAGCGAGGAACTAAAATACGTACATAACACGTGAATTGTACTTTTCTTTGAATTCATACATTTTGTTAAAGCGTTTCAGAATAAATTCGTGAAATTAAGAGGGAATAATATTACTATAAATAATAAAAACTGATACACTGCAATTATTTGCTTAATCTTCTTCGTCCTTTTACTGTAATTTACTTAACGGAGTCAGTAAGTAGTTTATTTTAGTACTTAACAACGTCTAGAAATATGAAAATATGTAATTGAAAAACAAACATCTCACGACGAGCGTGCAAAAGAAATGGCCCGAGAACCTAGGAATCAGTCACTAATCATAACCTGCACGGTGGGTTGGATGAAGCTGCTGTATGTGCTCGGGGAATTATCCTTAACCGAGGAAGTATCCCGGATCCCGGAGAGAAGCATGCACGAAATAATACCAATCTTCTGCACGGCCATAACTCACTAAATATTTATGAAGAAAATTGAGTACCAACCAATACGCTCGCGGAGGATAAAGGGCGGCGTATGGCGGACTGCAGGGGCTATCAGCTAACAAACGATGCATAAGCAATCGATTTTAACCGTTTCGCTCAACTGGGTTGAGATCTTTACCCAAATTGCATACGTTACTATAAAAACCTGAGTACAGAGAAGAAAATAAGTACCTATTTAGTGTTGGGCGCTACTTTTGGGTTGGCTTGGCTTTTAAAAACAAATTGTTTTTAAGTATCTACTGTTTCCAGACGCCATCTTCAGAAAATAAAACTCTTAATGATGTTGAAGCTCTAAAGGAGAGGGATGTACTTGACTAGCTTGCCAGCGCATTTTCCCTTATAACATAAAATTCCCAATTTTCATGTATAAATTTCGGGATAAAAACTAATCTATGTCCTTTCTCAGGCTCTAGACTATCCATAAACCAAATTTCATTCAAATCGGTTCAGTAGTTTTCTCAGGAAAGCGAGGCATGAGAACTTATCGCGTCGTGCATGGTGCGCGGCGCGCTGCTCAGTCAGCGGAACCGCAATAACTCAATGATAGAGTTTATGCTATTCGAATCAAGCCAAGGGTCCGTGTGAATGGATGGAGGCGATGAAGGGCTCAAATAAAAGAGGCGGCGAGATGAATTGCCGAGGATTGAATGCGGCGCGGGGCGCGGGGCGCGGGGCGCGGGCGCGGCGGGGGAGGGGGAAGCACTCAGGTTTTATTTGGCGGCTCATTACGGCCGGACGCGACCGGACTGCGGAGCGCGCGCGCCTCCCACGCTGCTCCACTCAATAATTCAAACAGCGATCGATCATCATGTTTTCACAGAAGTTAAGGATGCCCGAACAAGTTTGTAGTGCTCTTTTGTGAATACAGGTCGTCGCAACGGTAAGGGCTTTCAAAAGCCAATAATGCACGAACGGAGTTTGTTCGAGTTGATGTTATACAAGTTGGAGCAAAAAATAAATATAGAGGAAGCGGTCGACGGCATAAATCAAGCCGCTGCTGTTGTACCTTGCGGTCACGTCGCCGCGCCCCGCCCGCCCTCGCCCGCCCTCGCCCGCCGCCGCCCTACCGCCGCATTCTGTGCGTACTCTTCTGTTTTACATAATAAAGCACACTGGAACAGACATTGTTAATGTGGACATTTCGATTTAATGAGCCGACTCAACGAATTACTATACAAGGGTGGAAACGCGTAACGTTGTAGCCCGGCGGCCCTGGTATAAATAACGTCGTTTGGGTGCTTAGGGGACGGCGGCCGTGCGACGAGTCGCAAATTAACTGACTCATACAAATACGCAGTTAATTTTTAGATCACATTAGAGAAGATAAATTGAGTTACCCTATGGAATACCTGAATAATTTGTGCTAAGATTGTTTCTTTTGGGACAAATTTAATTACGGTTTATTGGGAAAAACATCTTGCACGTACGACACCGGATTGTTTCTCGACACTCCACCGCTGTCGGCGACACGACCAATGACACGACGAACGATATGACGACAAAGACACGTCGCCGATACATCATTTTGCAAGATGATACAAAATATGAAACGCTTGAATCGCAATATAACATGATCTCTAGTCACGGTAAGATCGGCGACAATATATTATGTGACGCGATCGCGGAACAGATTTATTTTAATGGAACAAAATAAGATTTGTGGCTGTTACAAAAAAGTAAATAAGGAAAATGTTGCATAGAAGTTTTTTACGATCTTTGGTGAGTATCTGGTTTTTATTATATGTATTTGCATAAGGTTAAGTCCAAGGATAGTTTTTCTTATTTTCGTTGTTTATTTGATTCAGTAATAGTTAAATATATGAAAGTACCCGCAGCGGTTCCACAGAGAGACGCTTCACGTAAATCTCCTCGCCAATGATTCGGCAGGCCATTAATACTGGCAGTGCGTCGTCGGCTGCGGTGCGACCTCGCTCTAGGTATTTTCGCTCTTCACTGCCAAGTTATAGTGGAATGCGATCAGCATTTACTACCGCACTCGGCAGTGTGTGCGGCGCTGGCGGAGTTGTGAGATATGAGGGAGCCCGGCGCGGCGCGGGTTCGCCGATTATTGGATGTAGCGGGAACACGCTCAAACTGTCGTTAGAATCGTTCGATTCTGTTTTATGGCTCTTGGTTCAAGTACTTATTCGCGTGCGGGAACTGATCAGGTAATATTACAAGTACGATCCCTAACCTGAAACTTGTAAATTACGGCCCGGCCATTATGAAATGATTCATAGCAAATGTCTTTAGGTTTTGAATAAACATCCGCATTACAAAAGAGTTGAAGTGAAATCCCTAGTTCTTTTATCTGGCAGTAACACAGTAAATATCTGATGATGTGCCTCTTGTTGCTTGCTCCGGCGGCGGCGAGTTTATTCAGGGTGTAATTTTCTCAAAAGAGCTTGAGATAGTTGCGGAGGGGGGGGGGGTGTAAGTGGGTGGTTGGTGGCGGGGTGTGGGTTGCGGGGCGAGGGGGGTAGAAACGTAAATTATAAACTGTCTTTGAGAGCGCGATTGCGGGTCAAGAGAGAGTTATGCGGTCGTTAGCTCCGGGAGTGACCCGCGCGGCCGCCGCCGACGATTTTTCTATTGAGAAATTTTCAAAATGATTTTGTTTCTAAACTAAAATACATGAAGATATTATTAACACATCGTCTGAGAGGCGCAATTATTTTAGTCAATTTTCCTGTGACATATACAGCGAACTATTTAATTTCATTTATTTTGTATCCACTAAGCACCACTCGCTGTAACTCTGTATATCTTATTCAAATATGATTAGGCAAGTAATAATAGGCTTACTATCGAAGCAGTGAATTTTATTTTTACTTGAGGTAAATATTAGATCGTGTGGGGTGGCACAAAGCCGCACTATTCAATGACCAAAATTACTTATATACGTATAGTTTTATCATTAACAGCAGCAAACGTGGCACTAAAAATGTTTGTGTCTCGTTAAATACGTAGAATATTTTAAATACAACGTTTTGTTTAATATTTAAATTAACTATGGCAAAAGTTTTCATAACTTATTATATTATATACTAGAGGCTGCCCCGCGGTTTTTCCCGCGCAGATTTTTCATAAACACATAATTCCCGTTTTTTCCAGTTCCCGTGGGAATTTCGGGAAATCCCTTCTTAGTGCTCACCTACACCCCCTAAGGAACCTACATGCAAAATTTCAGCCCGCTACGCCCAGTAGTTTCGGCTCTGCGTTGTCTGTCAGTCAGTCAGTCAGTCAGTCAGTAACGGAAGAGTTTTATATATAACTTATTATATTATATATAACGCATCACACTCAGAGCACCATAACTAGGAAGAACCTGTATCTAGGGTACCCGAATCACACACAGAGATGAACATAACACCCAGACCGGAAACAAACATCGATATGTTTGTCCCGCCGGGAATCGAACCCAGGTGCACACGCTTCTCAGTCCAATCACTGCCAATGAGGTATAATTTTCCTTTTTAAAGCTTTCTCATAAAGTACAAAGAGTAAACGAGAACACACTCACCAAAACTACAGTTTATAAACTACTTAAAAACAAAAGTGCATCACCGTCGGTTGGTTCTCTGTTCCTTTGGGTTCTAAAGCGCAGTAGCAACCTACATTACTACTTTGTGAAGAGTTGCAAAATGGAGCAAATGCTTTTAAATCAATGAATCACGAATCTGTAAGTCCGGTGCGGCGTCGCGGCCGTCGCGCTGCAATAAATCCGTCACCGCGCCGCCGCCCGCCCAGCCTCCCGCCCGCCCGGCTCACCGCCAGCCCAGCGCACCGCCCGCCCTGACAATTAACTAATCAGTGGTGTGCAATCTTTTAAGGGGCTTGATACCTGTATTACAGATATCATTTAATATGTATTGGGCCTGCAGGATAGTTTCACTTAACCCTATCATATTCTTATTGTGTATTTTATTTTTACTGTTAAATTATTAGAACACTAGAGGCTGCCCCGCGGTTCCCCCGGCGCTAATTGCTCATAAACACATAAATCCCATTTTTTCGAATCGAAATTATTCGTTAATGCTCCCCTACACTTCCCAAGTAACCCTCGTGCAAAATTTTAGCCCGCTACGTCCCGTAGTTTCGGCTCTGCGTTGTCTGTCAGTCAGTAACGGAAGAGTTTTATATATATTGATAACAATAGTCACTTCCTGTAAATCACATTTGTTTTAAAAATTTTGACATAATAATAGGGCCTAGAGCACGACTAATTGATGGCCGCCGCCGCCACGCCTGCCGTGCCGGAAAATGAGGAATATTCCGTTATATAGCTCAATTTCTTGCTGAAAGAGCACTTCGTAACGAAAATGAAATTGTAATGGAACCAGCAGTAGAGACACCAAGACTAACAGCGAGTAGCAAGTGGCCGCGGGGCGAATAACGATGTTTTTAGAATTCAATCGCGATACGGATCGAAGGTAATTTGATTACCGCCGGTAATCTCGGGGGCGATTAAAAAGCCATTACCCCTGCGCGCATGTGTGCGTGAACACACGCACACACACACACACACACTCGCAGCGCGGATGTTCGCGAAGCCATTAGGTCCGCTATTTGTACTCGTTGTCGGATTATTCTGAATGTGGGCTAGGCTAGTGCCCTCAGTGAAAGATAGCGTCGTTAGTCCACGTGGGCATTCCTGTGTATGGCTGGGTGTGGTGGGCATCACTATTCACTGTCTGTTCAATGTACTGAATGAAAATTATTTGCTCTGTCAGATACTGCCATATGGACGACCATTGTGGTAAAGCAAGGCAAACATTTGTTTTACTGAACCGTTTGGTGGGCTGAACCACCTCGCCTCTCGCAGTATAGGATATTTTACTAAAAAAGGTATCAATACCAATTAGAATATTAAATATTATATTCAATATTATATTCAATATGAATTAGATTAGTCTAATTGACTTTCAATAAGCGATATCTTGTATCCTGTATTGAATAAATCATTTTTTACTTTTTACTTTACTAATAATAACTCTAATTGACCTACAATAACAGATACCTTGTATGCTATATATTGAATAAATATTTTTTGACTTTTGAGTCTTTTTGCATATGTTCATGGTTATTTTAATACAGGACGGGGTGTAATTTGTCGACAGCTTATCTGAATTACAATGTAAATGAGCCATAACGTTTAATTGATTTAATAATAAATTTGTAGTGTTTTCTGTTTGGGCAGGGCTCCTAGCTTTGAGACCTCGTTGCGGTTTGTATGATGTGATTGAAAGCTGTGGTTTCCATCACTTTGTACAAACAAGTAAAGGGACTCCAAAATGTTTGATCGGAAGGCTGGCCGAACCTGAAACGTACATACATACATACATACACGTGTGGTTTAATGTTCCTAATCGGTTCGTAGGGCGCGCCCTTGCTCCATCCCGGGCCGCAGACAACTTTGTATTTGATTCAACATTATTTTACATTTATGTTATAGCGTACATTAGGCTTCAATGGATAATTAGAGTATTTTGATCAGGCGAAGGTTTGATCCAAGATTTGCGCCCAAAAATCATTAAAGATAAGAAGCGCTAGGGCGGTCTAGGGCGGGCGGGGACGGGAAAAGCTATACTGTTTCAGTAAGCTAGAGAGCATGCATATTTTGAATACTTAGCACTGAATGAAAATGTCATGTTATTTTTTTTTATAAAATGCAAATTATTCTCATATAAATGTGCCTTTAAATTAAGCTGTAATCAATAGTGAATGTGATTTTTAAATTAATTGCGTCCGATGTGGGTCATCAGCAGATCGCGGCCGCCATCCATCTTCAGAGCCGCCCATTTATATATGAGCTTTATGAAAATGCACATAAAATGCAAATCAAACTGCAGCAGTGCATGTCGGGGAGAAGGGAGGGTGAAGGGGGAGGGGTCCAACACGCACTAGGCTCGGGAGGTTACGAAACTTTTGATTAAGCTGTGATAAATGTTATATGTAAACCAGCTATTTACCAGAAACCCCTTAAAATCTATCAAAATTCCTGCGACGACGGCATCTAGCATTTTTCAGTAATATTGTTAAAACATAATTAGCGTTTATAAAAATTATAGAGTTATGCCATTCATTCGTAGCAGCATGCCTCGCCGTATCGTCAAAGAAAGTTTAGTGGATTAGTTTAGCATTGCTACGTTACGATAAGACCTGTCTATTGATAGACTATGCAAATCAAACAAGGTCCGCGCATAGGGTCGCTCCGTGACGTCACTCGCGACCCGTTCCGTGCGACGCAGATGTGTAGGCGCGAACAAGACCCATTACATAATACTATTGCTTTTCTTACTACATGTTGATAAAAATACCAGAAAACCAGTCTCAGTTTTATAATTTTATTAATGTACAGTGGCGGTCAAGGATGGTTTAACAGATTTGTCTATGGTCTCGTGCGGCCTAGACTGTATAACCAAAGAACAAGAGCTTTTTTGCAAAACAGAAAAACCGGAAGTGTTCATCGTGCATCGTAGACCGCCACTATACCATGTACTAAAATACGAAAATTGTACATTTTAGAAAAAAATTAATAACTGGAAACGTTATCAATACTTAAAAGGCAGTCCATCCTGCGTGGTGGCGGCTGGCCGCAGGTGACAATTATATTCCAGTCTCTAGCTCACAAACACCGACACCCAGTGAGCCCGGACTTGTTTACCCCGGGCCGGTCCGCGGCGGCGCGGCGCCGGCGGCACGCGGCGGTGGCAGTTTGCCATCGCAACTTCACGCATTATTGCAACAAATAGAATAACAAATCTCCTGCATAGAACCCAACGGTGCATTTCCTGCTATTCTGCTTCTCTGCGCAACATCAGTTTGTCAATTCGTAGCGCTCTTTTAAAAGAACGCTTTAAAAGGAACCTCCGAGAAAGTTTAAAATAAATAGCGCCGGGAATCTCTTCGCTCGCAGTTCGCCGATAAATACGGCCGCTTTGCTCGGGCGGGGCGGGGAGCGGGGCGCGGGGCACGGGCGGCGCGGGCTCTAGTGGTATTAGGAATTTCAGGAATAATTCCCTGCCTGGCTGCTAAATTCAATCCAAATGTTTAGACTATAATAAAGAATTCCACATAATAGCTTCAATTAACGCTATTACTTCCTGAAAAGCGGTTTCAGGTTCCAGGTAAAACAAAGGTCAGCAATAAACTTCTTCCAAATAATTTAACGTTACCTACGCTTTAACATAAACCAGTTACTTTAATTGCCGAACTTTTGATTTTCTCCTTCTTCAGAAAGCTCCTTGAGCAAACTTTTCCCTTTGCCTTGTTAATGTCGGTACTTATCGGACAGCGTCTAGTTTTTTAATTAACCCCTCTCTTCCCCTCCCTTATCCTCATTTCTCTCGCTTTTCCTTGAGCCACACGTTCTGAATTTCTGATAGATTTTAAATAAAAACTCTTCAGATCATTTTTTTAAACTAGCCAACGCGGGCTTCAATAACCATTGTCATCGTTCTATTCTTACACCACCATCGCTCTCGGATTCAGAATAACTCTCAAAAATTATTAAATAATTTTAAGGAGATGGGCGTTCACAAAATAGTTCAATCTATACTTCTATACAGCCAGAATTGTATTCGGAGGCTCGGTTTCGGTCACGGGGCGCGGGGCGCGGGGCGCGACGGTGTCACGTGACAAGAGCGCTTAACACTAATGCCCCTAAGTAGATTTGTTCATAAGTCAGCACCGCCGGGGTGCGGGGAGTAGTGTGCGGGGCACGGGGTGAGGGGTGCGGCACTCCCGGAGGAAGCATTTTTCAGCTGCGGTCATAAATCCGTATGAACAAAGAAAAGTGGCGCGGGCGGTGCGGGGATTTATTATTTCAAGTGATGCGGGCAGGCGCGGGGCGCGGCATGCGGGGGCCTTAATGCACTGATTGTGTTCCGAGTTCCCAGTACAGCGTGCCTGATGGTATCGCGAACATGCTTCCCTTAATCGGATTCCAGTCACTTAGCCGCACACAATGCATTTCACTTTTCCTGGAATGTTGTAGAGCTGCCGCGTCCCCGGCACGGGCAGACATCCTCGATTACGTTTAAATTAGGACTAGCGTTGCAAGCGGAGCTCATAATGCGATATTAATTTAATAATCGCATCTGTCGCCTCCCTCCGGCTGGCCAACTGGCACGGACACCTATTTGGATAATCTATTAGTGTTTGCACTAGGCAGCGAGCTGTTTACTAGGTTAATTCATTTGTAGAGAGCTGTCGTGCGAAGAGCCGCCGCTCACTTAATTAGGGATTATAGCTTTAATATAACTGTGCTTTTAGCTAACCGCAGAAGCTGCTGCCAGCTCGTAATTTACTTAACTACTAGCCCAAATGTCATGTTCTCCGAATTCACAAGGGTTGCACTTGATATAATTAGCAAGAATGCGCGGTAACGGAGCAGGCGGTGCCGATGCACTTAGCTGTTTATCATGAACTGGATCTGAGCTCACATAGAAACCGCATCCTAAAAGAGATGAGTAAAATAACAATTTATCTAAAATTATTAAAAGTGAACTGTGGACACGACTTCCGTATTTTCTTTTCCTGACATGAAATTCCATACTTACAGTCACGAACTGTTTCCTCGTACTTAACACTTCTGATTTTTCAGTATTGCAAAATAGCTCTTGCTCTTTGGTATTACAGTATATTGCGCACGATACCATAGACAAAAGTGTTACGCTGTATAAGACCGCCGCTGTACGACGGACAGAGTTTATCAAAATTATGTTGCTCTTTCACGGGCGTCTCTATGTATTTACCACTGCACCATGACCGCCCGCGGGTTCCTCGACAAGCGCTGACGCCCGTCATGCTGCGTCACGTCACGACAGACGAGAAACTGGTTTCAACATCAAGCGTCGAGTTCCAACGTCAACATCAGCTTGTATGGCTAAACAAGGATTGTTTTTGCTCCGTATAATTAAAGTTTATTCTATAAACGCTAGTGGCACGCACGCCATATTACTCACGCTCCTCATGTAATTATTTTTTTATAACTACAGATGTTTATGAAAATTAAAAATTGGTACGAACGTTTGGCACGCGCCAATCTGTTTTCTCTTACAGTCTTGTAATTTTGAAAGTACCGTTTTTATTAAACCTCTCTTCATCCATCAAATTATTTTAATTTTCAAGAGATTTTGAATAGTTTTCCGCAGAGGACTGCCGTACCTCGCGCGCCTCTCACTCTGTTTGCTTCTCACGCATTCTAGAATGCTCCCTAAGAGAATATTCTTTACTCAATTACAATCAACGCTTGTTGATTCAAGTGTATTCTATGTAGTCCATGGTACGTAGTATTTCAGTGTGAGAAAGTGATATAAGAGAAATATTTATTTAAAAAAAAATGCAATCATTTAAGATATTTTTTTATTACACACATGTATTATAAGTACCTACCAATTAAAATTTAACAAAACTTTCAGTTCGACCTGCTTGTACAAAACATAATTGTGTGACCTCATCAATTCTCGTCGTTTGTTAGCATATTGCTTATCTTTGTTATAAATTATATTGCGTAATATGTTTCGGACACATGAGCTTCGTTATCATAATCATCGACCGGCGGCGGTGAGCAGTCCGGGCTCATTGTTTGCTGGAATATTGATGAAGCGCTTTGTGGCGCTAAGCTCAGTTCATGACCGCTGAATATTTTATAACACTCGGGCAGGACTTTTATGACGGCAGCCAGCTGGCTGTTCGTTACATAAACAGAATATGAACGTATCAAAAGAAAAAACATAGCAAAACGTAATTTGCTACGTCTTCTCCAGCGTAGCAAGGGCTTTACTGGCTACGCCGTAGCTTTATTGTTTTGCTACGGCGTAGCATGTTGTCCGGCGTAGGCCGCCGTCTTTTTTGTCGCTTTGATAAAATAAAGTCACACTGTAAGCAATAGTTCTATATTTCAGTACAAAGTTTATTCGGAGTAAGTCAAGCAGATAGCACGGAGTAACTTCAGTTTGTGCTCCGTCGTGTTTTTAGTTGAAGTCACAAAACAGTCGACATCTGTTGCAAACTCAAGAGTTGTCTCGAGCCATGAGTCGTGGGTCTCGCACGCCGCAAGATGTTGTTAAATTAATTAGAACCGGTTAAGGCGGGGGTCGCGGCCAGTTTGTCAAACTCGCACGTGATGGATGAAGCGTCCGTATATTAGAATTAGAAGCCATCAGTAGCTGGCCGCGCCTTGCGAAACTACTTCAATTTAAGATTAATGTAAACTTAAGCACTAATTAGACAGAACTTGTTACGTTATAGTTCATTCATGAATTAATTATTAATATAAATAATTATCCTTATTATTATACCTTAATCAATAATGTCAAGAGCGAAACGAAAGAGAAGAAGAAGAATAATATCACTTGGCGAAGTCTTTAATTTATTTTGGTATTATACGGTGTGTTTTACTTTACTGCTTTATCTAGGACTATCTTTTGTATATGTGTTGGTTCAGTTAGTAACGGGTGGTCTGGTGTGAATTTTAAATAAAGTTGTTCAAAAAAAAAAAAATTACAATTGTATTGTTCTCCCTAAATAAAACCAGTTTAAATCAAGGAATCAAGCAAGTGAATAAATGAATGTCAGATCGCATCTACCGCGGTTGTTCCCACGCTGGTGTTTTCCTCAATCCGAGTTCAGTTTTCCTTGTCGCGGCGTGACGGCGCTCAATCAGCGCGCGCGGCGAAACGATTGTCACTTGTTACCGCTTCCCTTCTTCCATACAAATTTGTTACATTTTACACAATTTACACCTCGTGTGGTGCAGGGGCGAAGGGTTAAAGAACCCGAGAGGGCAAGACAAGCGCGGACGCCAAAGTTTTGTTGTCACCGAGCAATTGAAATTCATAAAGAAGTTCCCGTTTATTTAAGTTATTGAAAAATATGCTTTAACTTGCTGTAAGGTAATAAATAATGCATTGAAATGCATCTTGACAGGTGCATCTGCCACGAATATTATATACTGCTCACGAAGTATCAAGAGTCATCGCGGTGCCACCCTGCAGTCTTTATTTAACTTGGGAACTTTGTAAATAATTTTAAACTAATCTTCTCTCTTGAAATAATCGACTTATTATGTGCACCACGGCTAAACGAGCATGAATGTGTGTCCGGTCCGGAGGTGGTAGAGACAGAGGGGACTGGAGGCGAGGCGCGGGGGCGGAGGTAACCGGCGCCGGCAGCTCTAATTAATCCGGCGATCGACAAATTTCCACTTGTTCTCACTCGGCACAACGATCACGTTCAATTAAAACTTCTCAGTGCATTGTGCCGCCGCGCCGCCGAGTCGCGCCGCCGCCGCCGCAGACCTCATCAATATTTATTGTTCTCCATTTTAAAATAAACTCTCTGTGAGAATTTGGATCGCGCTCAGGTGATGCCGTCGCGATCCATCTTCAACATTTACATTTTAATGTTTTAGAGCTTTGCAATGTTGAAAGATAAAATAGAGATGCATTCAGGAGCCAGTTGAGCCACAGAATACCTTAAAGTACAGTGGCGGTCTTGTTTACCGTAACACTTCCGGTTTTTCCGTCTTGAAAAATAGTTTTTGTTCTTTGGCAATACAGTCTAGGGCTGACGAAACCATAGACCAATCTGTTACGGCCTCCTTGACCGCCACTGTATAAGGTACAGAAGGCTCAGCTTCTCAGCTTTAGTCATCGCAGTTCACAGAGATCACCAAGGTCTGTGCCCACTGATTTACCATACGTGCGGGGTGGGTGCTCGTACTTACAGTTCAATACCTAAAGTGCGGAGTAGCCAGTTATGGAAGAGAAAAATAAAATGTTAGCACCAAGTCTCGTGTGCTGAAAGAAGGGTTCTATGACGACGTCGGCTCCCGCCGGCGCTCTCGCTGCGATAAGGGCCGACCCTCGTCACGCGCCTTTGTCCGTTTGTTTGTATTTTTCTCGGCTCTAATCCGGTGATTGTTACGCGGCGCCGCGGGCACGCACGGAGCCCTGAGGCACCGCGATTGCCGAGGCGTTATAAGTTATTTCACTTCTCACCACAAACAACATGTCTACCATTTAAAAACGATGAAAAAAAGGATTTCCGAATGACAAACTGTCACAACTGTGTAGTGTGAAATAGTTTAGAAAGAGACGTTCTTCGATATCCAGTCGGCGCCAACAGTCGCGAGCGTGGTTTATGGCTCGGCGGGCCCCGGGCAACAATTGAGCAACTTGTAAGATATCGACCGATTAGCTTACATTGATGGTTATTGTTCAGGAGGCTCGCTGTCCGCTATCGCTCGATCGCGATCAACAGGTGAGTTGATGGAGTCATTATTCAGTTTCAGTTAGCTGGCGGGCGGCGGTGAGGGGAAGCGAGGGGGGACGGGCAACAATGGGTTGTGTAAAAATAGAGCTCGCAGCGAGCGCGCGGCGGATGTTTGCCCGCGACCTGCAGATAACATTACAAAAGAGCAAAGTGCCTTTGTTTGAAACTACGCGGTCGGAAGCCGAGCGATTTTCCGGAGATACTCCGTAAACAACGCGCGCCATCACTCAACCGCACAAAAAGAGCACAGCGCCGCGCATATCGAGGACGAGCGGGGTTATTTATTATTTCAATCCCGAGAACATGTCTGGCGGGAGAAATTAAGGAAAAGCTTGTGGTTAAAATATATATTTTGATGAAAAACAAAAATACTTATGAACAAATTCATTGTAAGTAGGGTGTGTCGCATCTTAAAACTCGCAAATTGGCTTAACCTCCCCGCCCGCACCTACGCCGCTCGCTAACTACCTATTTTATGAGGGTCACTCAGCTCCGCAGTAAACCGCAAACGTTTTAAGAAAACAATGCTTTGGAGGGAATTTTATCGATCAATATGAATATTCGATACCTGCAAACCAAAGATAGAAGCATTACCAGTCGTAGTATAAGAAAAGCTTGTGATTAGAGTATTACCTTCTCCCCTTCGCGGCCCGGCGGCGGCGGGCGGCGGTCGTGGCGACCTCTGAAGGTCGAAGGCCTTGCACTGCATTACTGTTTCGTGATTTTTTATTCAATTTATATTAGGTGTACTATCGTGTTTCTAACACAATACTTTTTGAAAGCGAGACATATTAAAACGTTCGTTTAATGCTGAAAAAAAAATGTTAATAATACATTTTTCCCATGTTCTTTTTTTTTCCTTTTCTTTCATTCTATGACTATCATTTTATGACTCAACTTGACTTTATTTTACTTCTGATAAGACTCCGGTGAGACTGGCCCTGTCTCGGAAATATACCCTTTTTTAAGCATTTCGCTTTTTATGTTTTCTTATTATTATTATTTTGGCTTGATTATGTTTGTATAATATGTGGTTTCGTCACTGTACACTTTGGGATAAATTTTATTTTCCTTTACACAATTTGGTAAGGCACCCTATGGACGATCGTGAACACTACCGGCACTGACTTAAAACCATCGCTTTGGGCTCAAACTCCTAGCAAATTCTGAGCACTGCGCCCTTTGCTATGTATTTTTGTAATGGTGTGTCACTGTTTGGCAGTAAAAGTTTTCTATTAATTCAAATGCATTATGTATTAACTCCTGACTCCTGTCGTTGCCAGGTGTTTAAGATTCATATTTCCAAGTGAAACTTGTATTTTTCAGTTCAGCTTCGTACAGCAATGTTTGATGTCGGCTTGCTTGTACTACCAATCTGTGACCCACTTACTGTCGCGGTCGTGTTTACTGAGATGTGGCCAGTGTCCGGCCATGTGGTGTGGGCACACAACACACATGTGTGCGTATACACATAGATTGTATCAGTTATTGTGTTGAGGTTCGGGATATGTAGACGGCCTAGAATACAATTTCTTCCTATGAGTGTCGTGTAATAATGTATATGGCAAAAGAACCTCTAGATATTTAGCCTACCTTAATACTTTACCGGAAGATATCTATCACCAACAGCTCTGTCATTCTCAAAATACAAATAACATAAAGTCCGTCATAAAAAAGGCCTTCTTACCTACTTCTCCTAAATGAGATAAAGCAATTTTCAATATTTGTTTTCGCATAGACACCTACCTTATTATGTAAACCTAGCTGTAAGTTAATAGTTAAGCGATTAAAGCAACAGATAAACCGTTCGCGGTTTTTGTTTGCTGTATTATAGATATAAGAAGATGTAAACTTTATTGTAAAAAAAAAGGAGAAGGAACAAAAAGGACGGGCAGAACTATCCTCAGTCGAAGAGCCATACTGCGTTTGCTAACCGGCCTGCCAAGCTTCGCGATTACGGCAAATTCCCTCCACAATGTTTTTACTTCTGGCAAACTGTGGGAAAGTCCAATGTCCAGCAGTCCAATGTCCGGTTATTTATGATGATAATGATGATTGAGGCACAGATCTTGATAAAAGGTATCGTACTTCTTGTGTAGAAAAACTTGAAGAATATTACTGCAAATTAAATGTAAAATAAAAATACTTGACATCCTGACTGACTCAGAAAAAAATATTTTACAGAAATAAATTATCAATACATAGTATAAAATAAAGTCTTTCCCTATGTATGCTTAACTCTTTAAAACTACGCAACGGATTTTGATGCAGTTTTTTTATAGGTAAGAGTATACATCTATAATATTTTTCATAAGAATTATTACATGTAATATTATTTATAAGAATTATTACATGTAATAATTATAGGTAAGGCGGTACGAAGTTAGCCGGGTCGACTAGTTAAGTAATAAACCATAATTGATTATATCTGCGAGGTCGCAAGTAAGAAACCATGTTGACCGACTGAGCGTATCACACATCAAGCAGTACGAAATCAAATCGCATGCATCGAACATCTAAAAATAATTCCAATGCTCGTAAAGTGCATTAAAACGGCTCGCTATAAAGTTTTATAAATAGGCGGCTTTAAATAAAGCAAGCAAAGTAATCACAGTTATGGTGTTGTGATGCTATGCCAGGCGGCAGTTAGCGTGACTCCCCCCCTCTCCCTCTGCCTGCGACCTCGCCTCGGGGGGAGGAGGGTAAACTTTTATTATTAGCGTTTAATTAACGATGTAAACAGCTCGAGCAAGCGCAACATGTCACGCTCGCTTTACCTGTAATGTCAGCAAAAGAAACTAATTAAACTAACTGCTTTTAGTAGTACGAACTAGCGCGGTTCACCAGAGCCCATTTACTAAGCATTACAGACCGACCGGAACACGATTTTCAGCCGAAACCAAGAATAAACCTTCGGCCCTTTTTTTTTTTTTTAGACGGGGAAACTCCTAACGAGTACCCTGCGACCCCGGGGGGAGTCGCAAGGTTATGTGGGGTTCGCACCCACTAAAACCCCGCCGGTGTCCATCTCGGCTGTTTGCAAGGAGGTCACGGGAGATCTCTCGAACTTTGTGTTCGGCCCTGGCCTTACTTTTGGCCGAAACCGAAACCGAAATTCACGTGGCCTAGTAAAATATTAGGGGCGCGGGGCTTGTGCGCGCTAGGTCTAGGTCTGGGCGCGTATCGCCGATTTCTTCCGAGGTGAGCCGAGCGACGCACGAACATTGAGTTTCGGTTTCGGCAAATGCTTCGGCCGAAACTGTGGCCGAATCTTGATTTTTTTAAACCGAAACCGAACCTTCGGTCGGTCTCTACTAACCATACTAATCACAAGTCATACTAAATATGGCAACTAAGGGCTTTAGTAAGATAATTGATGAAGCGAATTTACTAAAACAACAATGTTGTATTTTTCCCCATATAATTGTTACTTACAGTATTAGTTAAATACATAAAACTTTATTATAAAAAGTTACTCTACTACGTGAGTTGAGTATGTCAGTAGTTGGGTACGTTCCTATTGTATACCTTGCACTAGTATAAAATGAGAATTTTAGCGTCGAAGATGTCAACCCTGCAAGTCTTAAAGTGAAAATAAAATAATAAACAACTATTTTAATTTGCACCAAAAGAACAGATTTATGTATGGCGACCACAATGCTAATAAAAGCAAGACGGGACCCAATTCTCGTATTCCAAGACGTGACTTGACGCGAGCGAGTGGAACTGCACCCGCAGTTTAACTCTATCTTTAGTCAGGGGGCCAAGTTTCTTAACTAAAAACGTGTGACTCGTAATTGTCTTCTTAGCGATTTCGTTAACCATTGCTGCTTTAACAAAGGTAATCTCTGTTGCACGCTCAAAGAAAACAGCAATGGTTAAATAAGTCGCTAACAAGACAATTACGAGTCACTCGTTTTTAGTTAAGAAACTTGGCCCCCAGGTTAGTTGTAATAATGTAAGTGGTAGGAATAAAAAAGTGGTTAACTCAACGTACCCTTAATAGTACCTTCGTACGTCGTACCTTCTCCAAAAAAAAATTAATTATAAAATAATTGTTCAACTATTTCAGGAAAGGGCTAAGCTCCACTAACTTGCGTTGCGCTCGCGTTGCGTCGTCGCAGCTGCGTCGTTTTTTCATACATTTTTTGCTGCGTTAAAGTGACAGCTCCATTACGGATGAAGCGCAACGCAAGTAGAGCTTAGCCCTTACTGTTATTAAAATTTGCACACCCCCAAAGAAAATTTCACAATGTTCCGACAAATTTTACAAATTGTGAATTCAACCAGCGTCGGATGGAGCATTTAGTAATTTATTTATTTAATTTTTTTTATGCATTTTAAGCCTCCTAAGAGTATTTCCCATTTCCGACTCCCGCAACAAAAAACGACCCAACGACCTAATAGACTTTTCCCGCGCAAGCAGCGCACGCGCAGGAATTAAGACGCAGGTACACTGAAAGTTCTAGAGTATTAATAACCCGAGTCATTACCGCGTTGTGTCGCGCTGGCGCCGGACTTTAATTGCTTCTTGTAACCGCCGCTTCTGAGACATACTCATTTACTGAAGCAGCTCCTTAGAAATATGCGGCTAATAAAATAACGTGTTTGCTAAAATAATCAGTGTGCATTTATATCTTTAGCATTCGTTTTACAGAGAAATTTAAATTAGGTACAATTATATTTTGCAGATAGCCTATTAGATTCTGTAGTTTCTTCAATGAAACTTTTAGTATCACAATGCCTATTATTGAAGTTTGATTCTTGATACGGTCTGCTACGATAAGATTAATTTGAAATTTTGATTTCTCACCCCTATAAACACGCCAAAGTCACTTTCCAAAGCTCCTGTGCTATAATATAACTCATTTTAGAACTCATCACCGAAAACTATTTAATTCGATCTAACAATCAGTTTTTAATCAGCAATTAGCCGAGTTATCGGAGTTTAATCCGGTTACCGCGGAGCCGCGCGGGCGCGGGCGGGGGCGGGGTGCGCGGGGGCGGAGGGGGGGGTCAATCCTGCCTTCGTTATTATTCAGAGGAAAGAAGTGATTTCGATGTTCGCACCGCGCCCGCCCCGCCGCCCCGCCGCCCCGCCGCCCCGCCGCCCCGCCGCCCCGCCGCCCCGCCGCGTCGTCGCCGAGACCAATTCCGCGATAAGTAATTGAATCTCAGAGTTTTATAATTAAATTGCACTCCACCTGCAACTGAAATCCTGAACGAGGAGGTCGCGGTTCATTCCCCTCCGTCTTCAAGTAAACAATTAATTCTCGAATTCATTTCATAATTATAATTGTGACAATAAACGGATTGAGCACATTTATAATAAATGAAATTAGATTTGACATCTTGACTCCGCTAATTAAATTCACCCTCCTGGCTGAACTAATCAGGGATAATCTTGTTTTAAGAAAGTTTGAGGTTAAAATGAGAAACCAGTTTTTTTTTTAATACTTTGAGGGGTAAATTCTTTAAGCACTTGCGGCGCAGACATCCGCTCCAAACCGCGTCGTAAACGCCGCGCTCCAAACACACCGCGACCGCAACGCGCGCTCCGGATGAATGGGGGCTTAATAAAATTAACCAACGGAAACACGTAGCTCCTTAAAATAATACTATTTTAAGATCTTAAGATAAACAAGTGAGTAAGTCATGCGGATGTTCGAAACTTTAGTAAAATAATTTTTTTTTTTTTGTTACAGGTAAGTCCTTCATATTTCAAGATTTGATGTGGAAACTTTGTAAGTATACTAGAGGATGCCTCGCGGTTTCACCCACGCAGATTTCTCATAAACACAAAAATCCCGCTTTTTCCTGTTCCCATGGGGATTTAGTGAAATCATTCCTTAGTGCTCCCCTACACTCCCCAAGGTACCCACTTGCAAAATTTCAGCCCGCTGAGCCCAGTAGTTTCGGCTCTGCTTTGTCTGTCAGTCAGTAACGGAAGAGTTTTATATTATTGACTAGTCGACCCCGCGAACTTCGTCCCGCCTAACCTGTAAATATTTTGTCCATGTTTTATACTTATAAACCTTCCTCTTGAATCACTCTATCTATTACGAAAAACCGCATCAAAATCCGTTACGTACTTTTAAAGATTTAAGCATACATAGGGACAGACGCGGGAAGCGACTTTATTTTATACTATGTATTGATGATATAAATAAGAAAAAAAAATATTAATTAGTACACAGCCTAGCAAAATTAATGCATTTTGCATTACAATATCACAAAACAACATAAGCTCTGGGGTCTGCGGTCGCAGTGATGGCACTCGCTTTCAATTGCACATTTTGTATCAAATTTAGTTTACAAACAATATCGGTTTCGGCGCCCTGTCCGCGCGCGGCCACTCTGCCAACCATTTGCTATGTAAACAATATTTTGAATAACATTGTACATTACAACGCTCTAAATTTATAAAAAGAAAGTGCAACCAATGCTGTCATAATATTATTATTATTATTAAGTAATTTATTCGAAGTAAATATATTTTACAGTTTTTTGATAATTCGCCAAACTGCTAAGGCAGTCTGTCGGCTGGCGGTCTGTCGGCGATATGATGGGTAAAGTCGTGACTTTGCGTGCGGATTGCGCTGCATTTTATTACAGAGCTTCGTGCAGGCGCATTGAAGCAATGTGCATCAAATAACCTACATTTTTATTTCTTCGTATTTGAAAATGCACTTTGAGGCAGCGATCGCGCTGTGAAATATATCGGTTCCCAGTGCATCGATATAAGAACAACTAGTGCGTAGCGTGACTGGAGAATAAATCAAATTAATTTACAGCGGCCCCATATTTCTGCAGTTCCGACTGGGCGCGTTTCCCGCCTTCACCGTACCTGTCCATGCAACCAGGCTATATTTCAGCCCTGGAATCTAATCTAACAGTACCATAAAACAGGCCGCAATAAAGAGGCCGCGCTGAAATAAACTTTATGCCGCCGCAATAAAGTTGCGAATTTGAATTACTAATTTTATGGCGTTTCTTGACGTCATTCCACTTGTCGAGCTGTTGACGCTCACGCCGCGTGTAGGTAATAAAAATGGTTTTGAATATTTGCGACGGTCCATTACCAGTAAATCAACAAACAAAAACCATTTATTTTATTTAAAACCCTTTTTTTTTAACTTTTGCCTATTTATATTTGTCATAGTAAGATTTGATAATTAGGTTTTTTGCAAAAAAAAATACCGATTTTGCGAAAACCCGGATAATTTGATATGAGCATTACTCTCTGTAGCGTCAAAAGATATGTTAACGAACCAGAATAAGAATTTACCAGCAAGCAATAATCTAGCCAATCAGAGTTAATGAAGGTTTCAAAGTTTTCAATTAAACTAGGTTTTTTGCAAAAAAAAACTGCTTTATGTCAGGATGATTGAAAAAAATAGTAATGCTTATATCAAATTATCCGTGTTTTCGCAAAATCCCTAGTTTTTTCTTTGCAAAAAACCTAAATATCAAATCTTACTACGACATATTCACAAACAGAGTTAGAGTAGTCAGGAATTGCTTTAACCTGAATGAAGCATTAAGCGACTACATACTAGGATAGCAGCAATGGAAGTATCACTATATCGCGATTCCGTAATTTCGCTAGGTTTGATCGTAGTCGCTTGTCACGTCACTCGTCAACAGGGGGTGCAATATCCCGCCGTAGACCTGGCATAGAACAAATAGTCCTTGCTAATGAAAACAGAAGTACGCAGCGGCTGCGGCGTCCAGAGCGACGGAAACACACTGTCGTGGCTTTAATTAAATGAACTCTCGGTGAATTAGCTTTTACATTTTACAGCGCTATTAGTTCATTATAGTTTACTGCCTGCGCTCACTGGGACAGGAGTACAGGATGCTTATAAAGTGCAATGTATATCTATACCAATATTATAAAGAGGAAAGATTTGATTGTTTGTTTGTAACGAATAGGCTCCGGAAATACTGAACCGATTTGAAAAATTCTTTCACTGGTAGGAAGCTACACTATCCCCGAGTGTAATAGGATATATTAGATTAAAAAAAAAATTAGGGATCCTTACTTAAACGCAAATAATGTAACCCAAGGTGCAATATTTTTTCCATTGTTTACATATTTTGACAGGTGGTTTGTTGTTGTTGTTTGTATTTTTATTCGCCCATTCTGGGCAGTCAAAAGAACATAGTCTATAGAGCCAAGTCTTTTGTAGTATCTTATATTCTATGGCGTAACAAAGTAAGCCAGGACAGCTCGTTAAAAATAATTAATTTATGAAATTTTACTCGATAATTGTAATGTGGAAACAATTAGCATAATTTACATTCAAATGGAATTGCTATAGTGAGTGCTACAAAATCTTAGAGCATGTGAAAACCTGCCGAAATAAATACCATAATTTTCAAATAACGAATACCGAGATTCGTGAGTCCTGCCTGTTTTGGATAAAGGATTTTAGTAAAATTTATACAAGGCGAAACTAGCGCCTCTTTGATTAATAATTAATATCTTCTAAACCATGGCCGAAATAAAAAATATTCGTCTTTGACTCCCTAGATAATCTTGCTTAGAATTTTTAAGGCGCTGTTTCTTTTATGAAACTAAAGTGGCAACTTTAGGCAACAAACTTTTCTTAGATTTTGAACCTGTAAGCTACACAACAGGCCCTTAAAAATTCTAAGCAAAATTATCTAGGGTCAAACACGAATAATTTTGTTTTGGGTCATGGTTTAAAAGATAATAATTATTTAAAGGAAGTGGCGCTAGTTTCGCACCGTGTAAGCCCGTTATATTTATGTAATGATAGCCTAACACACAGGACATTTATTAAATTTTGCTTTAAAAATATTATTAATAACATAACACTATATATAATAATAACACATTACACTCAGAGCCCCTAACTAGGAAGAACCTGTATCTAGGGTGCCCGAAACACACACAGAGACGAACATCACACCCAGACCGGAAACAAACATCGATATTCATCATATCAACATTCGCCCCGGCCGGGAATCGAACCCGGGTGCACACGCTTACTCAGTCCACATCACTGCCAACTGAGCCACGGAGCAAATAAAGCAGGTATAGATCGCCGCAGGCCAGAGAGTTTTATATTATTTTTATCAGGAAGATAACCACCGCGCTCGCCCGCTCCGGTAGGATTAAAGTTAAGTGAGATGGAGTGATGGCTATTCACTTTGATTTTGCTTCAGAGAGCTAGGCGGGTTGCATTTTGTTTGTGCAGGTAAGTAAGTAAGGAAAGTTTTAAATTAAGTTCTTCTTCGAGCTCCTTGGTATATTGCAAACATGGACTTTTTATCGATAGCAGCTGCTGATTTGTTTGCAGAAAAATAACCTGAGAAACCAATATCAAACTTATACTTATAACCAACTTATAAATACACTAGAGGCTGCCCCGCGGTTTTTCCCGCGCAGATTTCTCATAAACACAAAAATCCCGTTTTTTTCCGTTCCCGTGGGAATTTCTGGAAATCCTTTCTTAGTGCTCACCTACACTCCCAGGAACCTACATGCAAAATTTCAGCCCGCTAAGCCCAGTAGATTCGGCTCTGCGTTGTCTGTCAGTCAGTCAGTCAGTCAGTCAGTAACGGAAGAGTTTTATATATATTGATAACGTCACACCTGTTTCCCATCAGAGTAGGCATAGACAATTGATTTCCACTGGCTACGGTCCTGACATACTTCTTTCGCTTGTTCTGCTTTAATAATCTTCTTCATACAAGCACGTCGATTTTGTGAACTTTGAAGAGTCGCGGTCATAGGAAAACTTATTACTTTTCATCGAGTTTTTGTTATTAATAATTATTTGAGTACAACCATTCCTCATTTCATTTATGGTCCTTCGAGCCGGATTTGTATTGTAGTCAAATAAAAAATACTTTTAATCTGAAATCCAAACAACCCCGAAGTAACAAAGCGTTCAGCTTATACGAGTTAAACGGGTATCAATCAATAAATCCGAATCAAGTATTCTGTCTGTACCCTACACTCCACACTGCTTTCTGTTAGGTTGCCGCCGCCGTCGTCGCGAGCAGAGTGTTTGCTCGCTCGCTCGCCGACTTGTTTGCGATGGTACGCAGACGGCAAGCTGGGAAACTAATATCGTCGTCTCTTTAACTTGCTAGTGTTCTGCCAAGACTTAAATATGATGTGTTATGGGAGGGATTTTCTTTTAGCCAAACAGGCTTAGCACAGTTTTTTTAAATGGAGTCTTAGATTTCAAGCCGCAAAATCAAAATTTCTGTGCTTTCGGGATAAAAAGTATCTAATGTCCGTTTTGTGGTTCTAAGCTTTTTCAGCCATATTAGTTCTATAATTCGAGCGTGATCGTAACTTTCGCATTCATAGGTAAGATAAGATACGATAAGATAATATTTATTCATCAAATTCATTACATTTATAAATTACTTCAAAGTGTAGATCATTAAAATGGTCACAAAAGATTTTTGATTTTGATTTTGACACGTCAAATAAAAGTAAAATATAAAAAAGTAATAAAAATTGCATTGGATGGAAGCTGGTCCATTATAAAATAAATTCAATGTTATAAGACATAAACTCGCTCACTTTATAAAATACATTTTCCTTCAGCAATTTCTAAAGTCGAGTTTTGAATGTTTAGGTCATTAAAGCTTTTAAATCTTAGGCAATTTCTCATATAATTTAGGTATAATGATATTGGTTTAGATTTCTTTGGTCGTCACAGTTATTCAATTCAAACGGTAAATACTGAAATAGTACTGAGTTCTATAGGTAACTGAAGAGACCCGAGCGTGAATGACGCTCGGCTTGCGGTCGGCGCGGCTCTCCAACAGCGCTGTCCCTAACTTAATATGCAAATTTGCGGAGTGACCGACTGCTCGTCTCATTTGTGTCGAGGTCAAAGTGTCACTATTCTACATTTACTTATTTGAAACTTTGAACATCAATCGCTATATAGATAAAGATTATCATGGCGTACGAGACTTGGTAGGTCTTAGGTCTATCTAGGTGAAAATAATAAAGCAGAAGCAGACTGTATCTAGGTATATTATAATGAATTTTAGGTGAGATTACACTTGTGATCGTAGGCGACGGGGCTGGAAGAGAGAGAGAATTAAAAATTACCCTCAATTCAAAATAAAGTTAACAAACTTATTGACAACTTTGAAAAACTTGAATGTATTTGGCGCCAAGCTTAAAATAAGTTTAACGAAAGTTTTCTGTCTGCGACACATGGTAGGATTGATCCAGCGATAGCATCGCATCCGTTTTGTGTTAAAATGGCATTAATTACAAATTATAGTTTAGCGTTAGAAATACATTCTATAACTACATTTACTCTCATAATTTTAAGGCTATGAAACAGCTAACACCTAAATAAGATCAACAAATCTCAGTTACGCCCAAGTCACGACAACAAAGTGCCATGGACTACTCGGAAGCTCTACAGCAGTATGGTGGTCGTGAGCCCGATGGGCAGTGGGCACTTGTTGCAAAATAAGCCAAAAGGTGGGATATTTTTTTTTTGTATAGAAATACAAAATAAATGGTCTTAGAAGCTCTTTTTGAAATGTAATCGTGAAGCGGTCGGCACGCGCTGTCGCCACCGAGTGCTCTCAGGGGTGAACGGTTCGCAGATGGAATCCTATTTTACCGACAGAGTCCTTACTAGCAAAATACTTCTGTATAATATAAGTGTCTCCCTTGTGTTCTTCGTAGCTCTACCATTTATTTGAAACACCTATTTAGTTCACGGTTACATTTTTACGGTTAACATATTTTTTTGTCTCAGATACGTAATGCAATCTAGAATATAACATTAATTGAACTTACAACAAAAATGTTTTAAGGATCCGTATCCTTTGCATTTATTTTGTCAAAGATAAATGTACAAATTCTATCAATTATTGTAATAATTAATTAAACAGTAATGTGATATTACTAGAAATTTTATTTTTTATTAAATATACGCCTTTTTATAATTTTATACTTATCAAACAATTTGGATAAAGGATATAGTGACCATTATCATATGGTTCGTTTGGCTTTTAAAGGCGACTCAAACAGGGATCGAACAGAAAGCTATTTGTGATCTTATTCCGTAAAATATAAGATTATTTCGATGGACCGTCGGGCCTGTAAGTGGATTAAACGTATTTTAGTCTTCGAGCTCACTGAGTCGCCTAATCCAGTTATTGAAAATAGCTTAAACATCTCTCGGATGAGTAAAGTCACTAAATTAATAAAGAGAATCTTTCAGTCGGGATGAGCTCCGTGGGAGCTTGTGTGTTTTAGTAATCGCTTCCTTCCTCGGGAGGCATTGTGGCTATAGATCATCGCGTAATGACGGGGGTCGTGTTGTGATGGCGTCGATACCGCGGCGATTTACGAGCGGCGCGGGCAGGCGGCACGCGAGCCTTCATCACACATGCCGCGCTCCCATTACCGCCTTCAGCGCTGCCCGCGATATCGTGGGAATGCTTACAAATCAAAGTTTAAAATGGTAAACGTCGTTCTCCTCCGATAAGAAGGCACCATAAAATGCGGTAATGATACGGGCGGCGGTCACCCAACATTAGGATTGTTCTAATTAGCGAGTCGTATTTCACCGCTATCGCCGCTAACAACGTCCACTCACGAATGCACTGCGTGCTGCGAGGGCGGGGGTGAGGGCGGGCGGCGGCTAGGGCGGCCTGCGCTCGCCCAGCATGCCGGTTATTTCCGATTTTCCGCCCGCCGCCGCCGCCGACGACTAATGTCCGAATTCCGCTTAATGACTCTAGGACGGCGGAGGCTTATCGCGCATTACAGCGTCACCGCGTCATTTACATGAATGCATTTGTAAAGTCACTCATTTTTCAGCCACAATTAACGTTTCAACAAAAATTTGCCTTCCGTCAAAACATCCGATTGTAGAAAGTCCCCCGGGGTTGAGGGAGGTCACGCTGTCGCGCGTCAAGCAGCTGCAACTGACGAAGTCTGGGCTGGCTGCAGCCGGGATTTTAGTTATTCTGCAACTTTTTTTCTATTTTTTTTTTTAAATTCGGATTTGTTTTGGTCGCTGCACCGTCTGCTGGAAATTGGCTTTTGACCGAAACTACAATTATACAGAAATGTTCTTTCTTGGTTTTGTAAGTGCTTGTAAGTACTTAAGTACATAGCAAAATGATAGATTGATATATCTAAGCCTAGGGTGAGAACGTGATATGTTGTTTATTTCTTTATATGCCGCTGAGCTGGTTTTAACTAATTGTAAAATCTTTTGTCTTTTAGGTACCTGTTCTACTCTGTTGTCTTTAATTATTTAAGCGCATTATTTTTGTTCGTGAAATGAATTTTTATTGAACCATCGTTTGTAAACAAAAGACGCAGCATAAAAAAGGTCTTTAAAATCCGTTTTCCGTGTGAGAGTCAAAATTCAGCGCACTTTGCGGCGGCTGCGGCGTTCGATATGAGGCTATCCTCTTTTTGCTGTTTCATGTTCGGTCGCAGGAGATTTGAGTTTCAAAGCTTTCGTTGGAAATGTTCAAAAATGGAAGGGTGAGGTCATCGAGCGGCCACGGGGCGGCGCTGGTTAAAATTTCACAAACTCGTTAGTAGCTCGCGGCCATCGCAAACTTTAATGATATTTCATAACAGCCCCGTTGCAGTCCCCACTGCATCACAGGGGCGAGACTTGAGAAGCAGCGCTGACATACTAGCAGCACTCGAGCTAACAAGTCAAACGCTATTTCAGTTTTGAAATGGATCAAAGAGATGTCTTCAAACGTGAATAAATTTGTAATATGCTCGACGGGCCCGGGGCGGGGTGCGGGGTAGCGGGGTAGCGGGGTAGCGGGGGGTCGGTCTTCAGCCGGCTACAGTTGTCCGTCCCACTTGTTTTAATTAACATGTCTCATAACTTTTGATACTCGTCCACGTTTCCCATTCTAAACATTACAAACACGCCCAGCGTAATACTTACACGTGCTCTATTAAATGTAGGTTCTCTCTCATTTAATTTATGTATCTCCGGAGTTGGCGGAGTGGCAAAAAGTTTACAACTTGCGAGGAGATGGGAGTTTCGTATGGTACGTGCTCGGAGGAGGAAAAAACTGCGAGCTCCGTCTCGTCTCGCCTCGCGAGCGTGCTGCGAGCTCGCGGAAGTTTATCTGCGTAATCACCAGCGCTACATGCGAGCTTATTGAATCTTAGCTGAAGACAGCTCTATATATATTAGTAGGTCACGGAACTGCCAGCTTCCCGACAATCCCCGATGAAATGATTTTATTCTTTGTTATTGAATCTCTGTTATTGATGAAATGATTTTATTATCAGAAGAGAATATCATTCAGGAATGTCACGATCCGAGACATAATTTGAAATATCTAATACTTAGGCCATAATAATTTCCTGGGCAGTGGCCGTGATGAATAGATGGTCATTATTATTGCATTATCGCTGCGTATTGTGTGTGTTGGTGGTATAGAATACCATTATCCTGCTCCCATGGGGATCGTAAAATACGACTTCGAAAAACTCCCAAGGACGGTTAGCAGCGACCTCCGTTGAAAATCTGGATGAGACTACGATTGTCACACCGCTTGAAAAGCGTAGCGATTTTGTCAAGCCCCTTTTCAAAGATATTCCTCTTATATGTGGGTGAGGTTTATGTCCAACAGTAAACGACTTTCGTCTATAAGATGATGATGACCTATGTGGTAATTGGTTTTTATAAAGTGGCAACACTTTTATGTTCTCACCCTCTTTCCTACAGCCAGTGTTAGCGTACGATAGTGTGTCCGTGTTTTAAATAATTAATCAGTGCTTACACTACTTAAATGAGTGTTAATTAACCCCCGAACGAAAAATTCAGAGAGGGGTGTTATAATTTTAACGTGTGTATCTGTCTGTCTGTCTGTCTGTCTGTGTATCTGTCTGTGGCATCGTAGAGCCCAAACGGCTGAACAGATTTTCGTTTAGTTTTTTTTGTATCATAGATAATTTCAGGCCGAGTGTTCTTAGCCATATCTGATGAAGATCTGATCAGCGGTTTGAAGATGATCAGCTCTTGAATAATGGATGAGAGTATCTAACTAGCTTCCTTATGTCCGCTCGATTGTAAATTTGGTACAGTGTTACTTCAATGATATTGAAAGTATATGTTAAGGTAACCATGATATTTTTAAGATGATTAGCTCTAGTTCTACTTAAGTTGATGAGGGGTCTCATTTGAGTTATTAATCATCATCTTACAAGCTAGAGGGTTGGGTACAGCGGCTAATAATAAATACATCAACCTAGTACCTAGATAGCGAGTGGTGAACTTAGGAACCGAGGGGTGTGCTGAGTTAACTGCGGCGGGGCGGTCATGCACCCATAAATGTGTTCTCTTAGAAATTATAAAAGCGAAGTGCTCAGCGGGCGCCGGCGACCGCGGCGGCGCCACCGCGGCGGCGGCGGTGCGGGGCGGGGGGTCTTATAGACCACTTTACTGAAAAACAAACATAGTTTAAAAATTTTAACTTCACTGCTATTAAAACAGCGCATTATTGCGTCCGTCCAGCACAGTTTGGATATTTGAAGCCATCACAAACTAACTTTACCAGCAGTAATTTCGTTCAACAACACCACTTACTGGTTTATTAGCGCTCGTCCGGTGATACTGTATCTAGGTATATGGAGGTCATTGAGCTTTTCTACGATGCAAGTCAGCGGTTGTTTAAAGTTGTTAGGGAATTTAAATTCGAGTATCACTTTAAAAGGTTTACTTAGACTTGGTCTAATCTAAACCGTTAGACTTGATAGATTTAAACCTAGACCAGCGATTTAGAACCGGTTTAACTTTTTTGTGGCAAGGCTATATTTTGAGGACTAGTGAGTGTCGGAAAGCACGAGAGGTTCGGCTTGAGGCCCGCAATATATTGTATTGTACGTAATCCCCCGACTACTGTTATCGTATAGACATTATCTGTCGCGTCTGGGACAATATCGAAGCTATTCGATATCATTGTCACCCCCCGTCCCTCTACCCGCGCACACCCCCTGCAAATAAAACGCGGCCCTTCGAGCCCACATCTCGTGTTACATTACTGACACGACTGTTGTTTCACCAAGAAAGTACAGGATCCCCAAATTAATAATGCGCGTGTTAGCTTCGCTAATGGTCGTTTTCACAAAAACACCCGAATCAAAAAACATAAATCTACTAAATTATGCTGAAGAAAATATGTACTTAACCAACTTAAATATGTGTATATCGTCTTCCGACGTTCGGGAATACGACCGTAGTCGGAGAGAGACGAAGATTTCTATGCGCATTATCACTTTTGGAGTACTGTATATGTATCGTGTGAACGTCGCTCCTAGGGACAAAAAACTTGCGGAGAGCGGCAGCCTGGCAGGTTGTCGACTCGTTTTTTATACGATCTCATTTTTGGTGTTGAAAAAGAATAGCAAAAACGTATTTGTGTCTCGTAAAACACATTCGTCGCACGCAATTCGCATAGTGTCAGTATATGTGCGTGTTTTTGTTTTAGGAAATTATACAACAGACTAAGCGTATCATATTGTCGTAAGGCAAGCCAAACATTTGTTTGCCTGAGCCAATTGGTGGGCACCCTGAACTACCTCGCCTCTCGCAGTATAGGATACTTTACCAAATAAGGTATCAATATTAATTAGATTTGTCTAATTGACTTTCAATCTTTCTTGTATCCTATATTGAATAAATCATTTTTTACTTTTAGTTTTACTTTACATAGGTTGTAGACGCAAAGAACTCAAAAATTACAATTACTATTAACAAAGGAAGTGATTAAAAATTAAATGTTAGATATAGTCAATTCAAGGATTTGCTATAAAAAAAAAGTAATAAGAATTATAACTTAAGGACTCCTCACCTCGCAGAATCTTGGGTTAAGAATTTATCTATCAGGTACATTTCCTATTCAGGGGATCTATAGCCGTTCAAAATGAAAAATGAGAAAGTGAATAATTTTGACATGTGATAAGTATACATTGCGGGTATATAGGTTAATCATTTTGTCTACCTACACAAGAGATTCAGCTGTAAACCTGCAATGTATACTTATCACATGGTAAAATGTTTCTCATTCTTATTTTAATTTTGAACGGCAATAGCCTAACTGGTTTTATTCTATTGATACCAATATTACATACACACCTTACTTATATTTCATAATATGTATTTTATTTATGTATATAAACTTACTAACATAACACAAAAAAAAAATATATATATACATGGTTCCAGAAGAATCATCAGCGCTTTAGACCTCTGGTCTGGAGCACGAGCTGAGTTGGGACCCTTTTGCAGTGTTGCCATTTACTGTTTGTTTTATTTCGTTTACTTATATGTATCTGGTGTATACATTATTCTTTGTGTGTATGTATATCATTACATTGGAAATAAATTTATTATCTATCTATCTATCTATCTATCTATCTATCTATCTATCTATCTATCTATCTATCTATCTATCTATCTATCTATCTATCTATCTATCTATCTATCTATCTATCTATCTATCTATCTATCTATCTATCTATCTATCTATCTATCTATCTATCTATCTATCTATCTATCTATCTATCTATCTATCTATCTATCTATCTATCTATCTATCTATCTATCTATCTATCTATCTATCTATCTATCTATCTATCTATCTATCTATCTATCTATCTATCTATCTATCTATCTATCTATCTATCTATCTATCTATCTATCTATCTATCTATCTATCTATCTATCTATCTATCTATCTATCTATCTATCTATCTATCTATCTATCTATCTATCTATCTATCTATCTATCTATCTATCTATCTATCTATCTATCTATCTATCTATCTATCTATCTATCTATCTATCTATCTATCTATCTATCTATCTATCTATCTATCTATCTATCTATCTATCTATCTATCTATCTATCTATCTATATATCTATCTATCTATCTATCTATCTATCTATCTATCTATCTATCTATCTATCTATCTATCTATCTATCTATCTATCTATCTATCTATCTATCTATCTATCTATCTATCTATCTATCTATCTATCTATCTATCTATCTATCTATCTATCTATCTATCTATCTATCTATCTATCTATCTATCTATCTATCTATCTATCTATCTATCTATCTATCTATCTATCTATCTATCTATCTATCTATCTATCTATCTATCTATCTATCTATCTATCTATTGAAACGTCAAAAGTCCTAACGCAAAGTTTTAGTAGGTTTAGCTGTCGTTATTATTAAAGTAGGTAATGGAAAATAATAGGTTTCAATGATAATGTCTTTATTGCGTGGTCATCAAAAGTTTAGGTTTTACATTACCAGAAATAATTGTTGAGGCACGACCTTTATCCAGTAGAAAACTTTACAGACAGGGTAAAAGTTAGAATAAGTATAAATAGACAATATAATGAAAAATTTCCAGGCAATTTAGAATGAATTCAAACTGCGATTGCGAATTCTTTTTTTAATGTAAATTTATCATATAATCATATTTTAGTATAAAACATAATTTAACCCTAGATATGAATATAAAACAAATTCACGCCATGCATAAGCAACGAGCACCCAGCCCAGTACGTCGCGTCCCAGTAAGAATGTTTCTGGTAACACGTTCCGTGCTTTATCTATTTTACGGGCGTCTCTGAAACGCGAGCAATAAACCGCGAAAACTTTTAGTGCCCGAAATATAGTGAAGTGCTCGCAGCGGGAACAAAGGTGGCGGGGACGTGCCAACGCGTGACGTCGCTGAGGGGAGTCCATGGGGACTGCGGGGCTTACGGAGGGGGGGGGGGGGTTGCATGACACCATCATTGGTTTCAGCACGAAATCGAGAAAGAATGCAAGCTCAAGATTTCTACAAAGTTTTCTAGTTTATATAGTCACTGAGTAAATCAGCGGTCAGGCAGACGGCAAAACTAAAAGGGTTTTTAGTCCAATAAGGAACCCTTATTTTTCTGAGGTCTGTTGGTTTGTGGCTAAATGGATTTTGTTGCTCTATCCGTTAGCAGCTAAGGCCGACATTCACTGTCACTGTTTTTAGTTTACTTGCTCAAGTTTAAAATCATTACATCGTTCTCAAGTACAGATTATTCTGTCTCGGCTCGTCTCACGCCGTCAACCCAAAATTCACTTTGTTGAAGTTGGAACTCAAATGTTATTCGTATATTAATTCAGAGTTACATTTTGAAAGTCTGAAGTGAAAGAGACAGAATTTCAAACTCCGACTCGTCTCTGAATGTCAGCCTAACATTTTTCCTAGTGGAAACATAGCCTTAGTCTGAAAAAAATTGGGTCAGTATATCGAATTCGAATAACAATTTGAACTATTTGCGTTGCGAGGCGAGCGTGTCCCTGTGATTCGAATTTGGGCGCGGAGGGCCGCTCACACAACAAAGCCTGAATCAACTGTTGATAATAAATAAAATATATAATAAATACAAACAAATAGGTATGGAATGTTTAGGTATGTATTGGACGTTTGATTTGGTTTTAATAAAGAACAGTTAGTCAATCATAGCTTTATTGATACGTGAGTATTCTTCGTCAAAGCTTCTAAAATTTGAATTAGATTAATAACATTACAAGAAAAATTTGAAAAACACACATTTATTAAGAAAATAAAATATTCCATAAAATAACACTGGCAGGCACAAAAAAACCAAACTTCTTTGGTTTTAAAAATAGAATGGCTTTGACACACAGAGTTAACTTATAATGAATTTGCAACGAAAATGATTGATGACGTGACGGCTCGTCGGCTTTTATAAGAATCGACAGTCGTTTATTTCTGCAGCCACAAGCGCCCCGCACCGCACCCCGCCCCGCACCCCCGCCGCCGCAATTTCACTCAATTCGATTACAAATCCACAAATCGACGACGCAGTCAGATTTGGCAATTTCTTTGATAATGATCGCGATTGATCACACTCTAAAGACCCCTTTTTACAAAAGCTAACAGCCCGTTACCCTCGCAACTTTTAAATAGGCTCTCGTCTGATGTCATTCACTAAAAGTTTTAAGACGCAATCTTCGATTTTTATTTTAAAAGTGAATTTAAAAAGAATTAGAGTCGCGTTGATTTAAAATAAAACATTTATCAGAATTCTCCCTTTCTTCGTTCTGCTGAAATTTCCAATATTACATATAGGTAACTTTAGGCTGGTTTTAGTGTAATACGCTTACACTGGCTGATTGTAAGCCCTTATAGCCCATAGTATAAAATAAAGTCGCTTCCCGCGTCTGTCCCTATGTATGCTTAAATCTTTAAAACTACGCAACGGATTTTGATGCGGTTTTCTTTAATAGATAGAGTGATTGAAGAGGAAGGTTTATAGGTATAAAGCATGCACAAAATAGTTATTGGTTAGGCGGTACGAAGTTCGCCGGGTCGACTAGTAGTCAATATGGTATGAAACCATCCGCGCTGAAAGCTACACGTTATTCAGAAACACTTTTTAGAATTATATAAATATATTTTAATCCCATCCAATCGAAAAGTGGACTTTTTGATTAGTGTTCTCTAATCGTAAAGTCCCTCTTTATTCACATGCAGTTTATAGCCGTCAATAATGAATTTTCATACGTTATTTATTGTCCTGTTGGCAATTATGATGTATAATTATATTATTGTTACAAAAATTAATATTAGAAGTTTGTAAAAACAAGCTAAATTAGATAGGTACATAGGTTCTGCTTTTTTTAATGTGATATTTCTCGTCGTATGGAATAAAAAGCAGTATATATATATGCCAGGCAGATAAAAAAAAAGAACGATTTGAAAATGGCGGCCGCACGCACGCTTCTTCTTTCTAATTTGGGAGTAAAGTTAATCTGCCTCGGGTGAGGTTACAGTTGCAACCCTCGATTGTTCAAGTTTCAACTCATTTTTTCTGCGCTCGGGTTTCAACAGACCCCCTCATACATAATACAACACTTTAAACCCTTCAGCAAGTGGTCAGCGTGCCGCTGAAACAAGCCTTAAGTTTTTTTGTTGTACATAAATTATAGTATTCTGTTAGAAAACAGTACCGGGCATCCTGCGGCGGCGGCGGCGGGCTGCGGCTGCAGTATTTATCATAATATTTCTCGCCATAAATAAGCGAGAGGAAGTTTTTACGAGCCTAAGCCGCGCGCCCATTACATGCGAGTATTATTCACAGGGAGGTAAAAAAACTAGAACTTGTAGCGATTCCACTTTCCAAACGCTATGCAAAGTTAGTTACTTTTTCTATCCTGCAAACATGTTGATGTAGAGTAAGCCAGGAAAAGAATTTACATAAAAGAATAATAATTATTTTAAATACTTACTACCTTGACATGAGATTTGGACGAAGATAGCATCTGCAGTTTACGTACTTATTATAGGATCACGGCTTTAATAAAAAAACTTGTTCTTGACGAAATATCGCACGATTCTTAAGAAACTTCAGCGCTTTCTGAAAAAAAAAACGTATTTTAATAATAAACAGCACATAAACTAAAATAAAAGAGGAGTCCTAGTTTCTCAGTTTACCAATACCATCAGCTTCCGAAATTCAATATACACTTGAGTGGAGCGGTTTCCTTTGTGCGGCACATGTATAATCCCGTCCCGGCGTGCGCGCGACGTGTAGGGCCTCCGGGGGCGGACTCTATAAATCAAAGCCTCCGCCACTATTTCAGGATATTTTGTTGCTCTGAAGCCTACTATAACAAGCTAGTGTCAAATAGCCCGTGACGTAACAAAAGCCTTAAGACGCTATATAAGTTTTGAAGGATTTTTAAATCAAGTAATTCTCTTAATCTATAGGAGGTAAAGATCTGGAATTTCAATATAACCTTTTTGAGGATATAACAAAGTTTTTTATAACTGAGAAACACTAGTGGAATCAAAAAACCTCGATACATTATTTCGTCAAAGATAACCTTTCCAAAAAACGGGAAAAGCTAGTTCTTCGAAATGACTTACTAGTTTTTGTTGAAACTACCTAGGAATAATGATAATAAACAAAATTAAATTCTGGTAATTCAGATTTGATTTAAAAGTAATAATTAAAAAGATATTCAATATTTACTACTTTTTCCAATAAAATGTAGTAACCGATGTGGGCGACTGATATATGACTGTCCCTCTTGCCCTCAGTATGCTATATCAAAGAGATAGACTCTGTTCATTTGCTCGTTCCATTTATTTGTCGTATATCGTCTTAATGCGGAATCACAGTGGTCGGGCTACTTAGGCTCTCAGATAAATCTGGGAAAACTCGCTTCGTCGGCAGTCGGCACAAAGCCGCAGCGACAACATTGACCGCCGAGTGCGCTGAGATGAGAGAGGCCTATTCCTGGATTTATGGCCTTTTACACTTAGCCGCTGCTTGCGTATGCTGAGGGCGAGCGAGGGGCGGGCGCAGGAGGTGGGGGGGAGTCAAGAGGCCGGCAGTGGAGTGACCGCACAGCCTTGTGTCTATTTGTTTCATGAAGATTCTTGGTGCTCAGTACTAAAATAGGGCGCTCGCATTCGAATATCTTGTTATAAAAAAATATTAAGAACTACTTTTTAAATAAGTATATATACAGTATTTATACATTTTAAACATAATATAAAATTTAAACTAGTAACTTTAATGAAAATTATTCCAATAAATGATTAATCATTCAAGCATCAGTCACGAGTCGAGAGTCAAATTATCATTTATCACACCAAATTAACAAATTTCACACTTTTTTCAGTTGATTTTGTTTTTTTGTAACAGCTATTTCTGTCACTTTCGTAGAACTGAAACAAGCCGAGAAAGTGAGGCAAGTAAATGTAAACCCGAGGACATGTCACGTTATTTCTGTTGACAAAACACGTCGCAAAATAAACGAGCTCCTAATGAACGGGCCGCGGCGTCCGCGCGCCGCGCCGGCGTGGCTTTTGACAACCGAGACATGACTCTACACTACACAAAACAAACTCTGATTGAAATCATTCAACATATTTTTTTAGCTTCTGTTTAGTATAAACAGCTTTGATATTTGTTTAACAACATACTGACATTGACTTTGTATGAAATTATCGTCGAAAGACTCGAAATTTCTGTCCAAAAATATTATATGAATACACGGTATTTAATATTTCGAATAGTTAGGTTAATGACGTGGAAAAAGGAACAGATGGAGGTAAATTATAGCCTGGATTACCCCAGGGCAAGCTTTTATCTCGTTAAATCATACGCGGATTAGGTAAAATGGCCAAATATTATACGTAACTTTAAACGCTAGTTTAAACGGCACCTGGAAGTTAACCTTTATATCTAATTCTCTAACTGAAAGTACCAGGAGATCAGGAATGGTACGTCGCTTCGTGTCTTGTCGCCAGCTGATTGATGCGCACGCAAATAGACGCTCTTAATTGACTCGCTGCTCTCTGGACCGGGCTGAACGTTCCAATGTTCTTTTTTCTTCTTTGTCATCTGGCACGCAGTGACACTCTTGGCTCTCTTTAGGAATGAGAATAATTCAAAACAACTGCACTGTTAAATTTAAGGAAGTTGCAAGCAATTAAGGAACTAGAAAATTACAGTTTTATTTGACTAATATTGTGTGTGTAAAGAGAGAAATAAAAATTCCTTGCACTTAGTAAGGTTTTTCTAACCGCACTAAAGATTCAAGGAATTTTTAAGTATACATTTTCTTCTTCTTCTTCTTCTTTTCCTGTTATCCCTAGCGGGAACATAGGGCTTCGAGAATTTTCCTCCAATTTTGGCGGTCTTGAGCAACAGCGGGTAAGTATACATTTTACCCCTTACAAATAATTTTATGAACAGCGCTGAAAAAGGACGACTTAGATAGATTCTCCGAGGTGCACTAAATTCACAAACTAACCAGCCCATCTTCGGGGAGTCAGCTTTCAATATATTTGCGGGTTGTTTGAGTTCCACAACTTTTCTCCGGAGCGCAAACTGTACAAAACAAAAAAGAGAGCGGTAAAGTATCGCTTGACAAATAAAACGTTCACTTTGTTTTCAGCGGCGACCTTTGGGGAAGTTGGAATAAATAGGCAAGAGCAAGTCGGGAACGATGAGAATGAGTGCTCCTCATAATGAATTCGGATATAAGTCCAGCTTCCAATTATAAATTAAATATAATATGTTCGTGTCTCTAGAATTAGGAAAATAATACTTACGACTACCTAGTTTTGTCTTCCACAGTTATTCAGAATATTGCGTTACTAAGAAAACACATTAAAAAAAAACAGACAGTTAGACCGTCAGAATCGAACCTGGAGGGAGGGTAATTCGTTATCGAAATGCTATCGAAGGCGCAGATAACCCCCCTTTACAAAATAATTTATAGGGTAAAATGGTTTCATCACATCTGAAAATAGCAGCACCTTAAAAAAATAATGTATTGAATAAAAAAAAGTTGGAAACTTTTTACCAATAAAAGAATCGCGTGAAAGAAGCAAAGTTATTTTTTTGGCAAGATGGCCGCGACAATATGGCGCCCGCGGCGGAGGCTAACGAGCCCATTGTTACCCTCCCCTCCCGTCGCCCGCGTCACCCCAGCGACCACATTGAGACTCGACCTTCACCTGGGAGTCATCTTCCGAGTCACAGATCTTAGGAAAACACCTCAGTGGATTGCGAGATACATATAATTAGACGCCTTACTTTTTTTAGGCGGGGAAACTCCTGACGAGTACCCTGCAACCCCCAGGGTTGCCGCAGGGTTATGTGCGATTCGCTTTGCACCCACAAAAACCCCGCCGGTGTCCTTCTCGGCTGATAGCAAGAGGGTCGCGGGTAAACCTGTGGAATTCTCCGGGATCCTCCCATCATTGGCTGTTCAGCTTCTTCTCAGGGATAATCTAGGCCGAGGCACCAGCTCATTGTCTGAACCTACGAGAGGTAATAGTGCATCGAGCTGAACCTACGTTTGGCCGAGTTCATGTTGTTACCATCGTGACAAACGGCCAGCTTGTCGCCGCAGATAAAATGACCACTACTGCGCGATCGCAAGAAACTTTCCCCATAAACATATTCTTCGCTTTTTGATAGTGAATAATAGTGCGGGTAGGAGCTGGCTACCTGGTACGTAGCTACGCAGCGACAGTATCACATTGAGCCTCTGAGAAAGTAGAACTTGTAACAATTGTTCCCCCGAAAACACGGACAAATACACCGAGACCAGGAAACAAACATCGATATTCATCAAATCGTAACAATTTTCGCACCACCGGGAATCAACCCAGTGCTGACAACTGAACCACGGACGCAGTCTTACTAAAAATATCCAGTCCAAAGTAGTTGAATGTATTAGTGAAGGAGGTGCGTAGCATTTCGGTAAAGTACTTGCACGGAATCCACATCGCGGTGGGTTGCAGTTTAGGTCAGTACGAATTGATTTGGTTCAGTAAAATTTTGTCCTATGTCGCTGCGTTTTCGCGTTACAGCGGATTGAACTTGTCAAAAAAAAAAACTATGCTAAATCATTTGCACGTGTCTGCCTTTGGGGTTCATGGTTACAATCATCTTGAAACTAAATAAAATCAAAAAGGCAGACAATTAGGGCTCTGCGTTTTCATGGGACGGAGTTGTAAAAATGTAAAAAAAAAAAACTATGCTAAATCATTAGCACGTGTCTGCCTTTGGGGTTCATGATTACAATCATCTTAAAAACCACGAAAATCGAAGAGGCAGACACTTAGAGCTCTGCGTTTTCATGGGACGGAGGTGCAAAAATGTAAAAAAAACACTCTACTAAATCATTTGCTCTCGATTCTAATTGTGATCATTCGATTCATTTGGACTCCCTGGATAAAAAAAACCATTTGGAAGACACTTTGCTCGCTGATTTTTAGTTGTACGACTGTTTGAAATTCACGGAATCAAAGCAATGCGTGTATTTTATCTGATAAATAGGATTCCTTATAGTTTTAATTCCGTCATACGTTTACAGGGTGACTATATAATCATTAGCCCCAGAGGCAGACAATGTGCAAATGATTTAGTATAGTTTTTAAAATTTTACATTTTTGAAACGTTGTCAATTGAAAACGCAGGGCCACCATGTTGGCAGACTATTTTTCCGAGGTCCTTTTTATTGTTTTTATTCTAACTATACATGTCTGCCAAGCGTGCAAATATATATATATTTTTTAAATAATAAAAATAAATTTAAAAATTAATAACTACAAAAGTCAGAGCCCTAGATGTCTGCCTCTTCGATTTTACGTGTTAACAGGATGGCTGTTATCATCAGTCCCAGAGGCAGACACGTGCAAATGATTTAGTAGAGTTTTTTTTTTTTACATTTTTGAAACCTTGTCAATTGAAAACGCAGGGCTACCATGGTGGCAGACGCGGTCCTTGATGTTTGTTAGGGTATTATTATCGCTATTAATAGCGTCTGCCAAGCGTGCAAATAATTTATTTTTTTTAAATCATAAAAAAAAAATCAAAAATTAATATCTACAAAAGTCAGCGCCCTAGATGTCTGCCTCTTCGATTTTACGTGTTGACAGGATGGTTGTTATCATCAGCCCCAGAGGCAGACACGTGCAAATGATTTAGTAGAGTTTTTTTTTTTTACATTTTTGAAACCTTGTCAAATGTAAACGCAGGGCTACCATATTGGCAGACGCGGTCCTTAATGTTTGTTAGGGTATTATTATCGCTATTAATAGCGTCTGCCAAGCGTGCTTATTATTTAGAAATTTTGCTCGCCACCTCCCTAATTATATGTTTTGTTCCCAGCTGCACCAAGGCACAGATTGCGTCTTGTTTCTAGAAAAGTACAAGGAACGCAGGAGGCAATGGTGCATTAAAATAGCCTCTTTAGTTTGTATGTTATGTTCTTGGTAGCAAGCAATATGGGTATCGAGCTGTTTGCAGGTGTTGAAGTTTGGGTATTCATCTGCGTTACGAATGGAAATTTAAAGATTGATTATTTACACACACTTCTTAAATTAAATGTGTAATATTCTTTATTCTTATTTCGAAAAACCGAAATCTTTCGTTCGTTTGACACAATATCTGCACTACCTACCAGTAAAGTACAATTCACATATGAAGAAGCCTGAGATACAGGGGTTAAGGCATAAACCCTCAGAATTGTATTGGATTATTGTTCTAATGCCCGCTAACAAAACACGTGGCTACGGATATACATAATAGAACAAAATCAATTACCGTTCTAGAACGCGTGATCCCGCGGGAGGAGTTCCGCGAATCAATCGTTTGAACTTGTAACAGGTTTAGTCGAACAATTCCTGTTTAATAATTTATTCGCGAAAGCGTAATTCGAACCGAGGCTTACTTTGACTCAATTATGATTTACAAAACGCGCCGGAGGTGAACAAATTATAATTTGAGTGTGTACTGTGTAGCGTGCGCCTGGCAGCGCTGTTGCCTTGATGATTGAATTTAATTAAATTTTACTTTATGAGCCGCGCGTGTAGTACCATTTTCACTCGTGAAAGCGACAAAAAATGCGAATTTTAATTGATAAATGTATCACTATTTAGAGTGATAAGACAGTGATCCAGAGAGAACAAGCTGGCCTTGCTCTGACTTGTGATGACTTTTACTTTTTGTGGATCCTGGGTTACGATTTGACCGAACCTGTTATGGAATTATAAGAATTGACACTAAGAAACTGAGAGAGGAATTTCACTATTTACCTAGAACAGATATTGTTACATTTATGTAATTTTTTGTTTTATGTTTTACCCTTTTTATGTCCCACTGCTACGCAAAAACCTCCCTCCCTCTCTACCTAGTACCTCCAACCAAATCTCATGAAAATTATTGAGACTGTTAGTCAATTATATTAAAACTTTATATTAGTAATGCAAATTACTTCAATATAAAGCTTTTTCCTTGTAGATCATTTATGTTGCGCTTTCACACATAATTATATGTATAGATTTAGAGAAATAGGTACGGTACATTAAATAAATAGTAAATAAATAAAGAAATATGCACTAAATCACCCTGCAGAGCTGCCGCTAGCGACAGGGAAAAAAAACCTTATTTTTAAAAGCTTTTATTTAACTTGCATTGTATGTCATGTATAGGTATAAATGATGTTTGGGTGAAATCTTGCAACTCAATTTTGAAGCAGATATATTTGATCTCTTGAGCTGAAATTTAGTATACACGTTCAAGGAACCTAACACAATACATATTAAGCTAATGTGACGTCATAAAAATAAGATAAACGAGTCTCTTCTTACTCAATCTCCGGGTCGTTGAACTAAGTTTTGTTCGCTACCAAAGTCTACACTTACAAAGTTATGTTTTTGACGTTGCGCATTTATTTCAAATTCACTACGATATGGCAACGACAGCTTCACTATGACTCCGTAATGGATTTTGAATGTCATTCATCATCATTTCAGCCGTAGGACGTCCACTGCTGGACATAGGCCTCCCTCAAGGCTCTCCATCTGTACCGATCGCAGGTGGCCTGCATCCAGCGTGGACCCGCAGCCTTGCGCAGATCATCCGTCCATCTGGTCGGTGGACGTCCTACGCTGCGCTTGCCGATCCGTGGTCTCCACTCGAGAACTTTTCGGCCCCAGCGGCCATCTGTTCTGCGGGCTATATGACCTGCCCATTGCCACTTCAACGAGCTTATCCGCTTGGCTATGTCGGTGACCCTGGTTTCTCTGCGTATGTCCTCATTTCTGATTCGATCCCGCAGAGAAATCCCGAGCATAGCCCGCTCCATGGCTCGTTGAGCTACTCGGAGCCTGTTCATAAGCCCTATAGTGAAGCACCACGTTTCAGAACCGTATGTCATCACTGGCAGCACACATTGGTTAAATACCTTCGTCTTCAGGCACTGAGGAATATTGGACGAGAAGACGTTGCGTAGCTTCCCGAACGCCGCCCATCCGAGCTGGATTCGGCGATTGACCTCCTTCTCGAAGTTGGACCTACCTAACTGGATGGTTTGTCCTAGGTATACGTACTCGTCGACAACTTCGAGAACCGAGTTCCCAACCATAACTGGGGTAGGCAGAACATGGACATTAGACATGACCTTCGTCTTGTCCATGTTCATTTTAAGGCCCACCTGTTGGGAGACTCGGTTGAGGCCTTCGAGCATCGTGCTGAGTTCCTCCATCGACCTTGCCATGACTACGATGTCGTCAGCAAACCGAAGGTGAGTGATGTATTCGCCGTTAATATTGATGCCCTGCCCTTTCCATTCTAGAAGTTTGAAGGCGTCTTCTAAAGTGGCGGTGAACAGTTTCGGAGATATAACATCTCCCTGTCTCACGCCTCTGTTCAAGGGAATAGCCTTCGAATTCTGTTCCTGTACTCGGACAGACATGGTGGCGTTGCTATACAAACACTTCAGCACTTCGATGTACCGATAGTCAATCCGGCATCGTTGGAGGGACTCTAGCACCGCCCATGTTTCGACCGAATCAAAGGCCTTCTCATAGTCCACAAACGCTAGACATAGCGGCAAGTTATACTCTTCGGTCTTCTGTATAACTTGCCGCAGCGTATGTATGTGGTCTATGGTACTAAAGCCTTTTCGGAAGCCGGCTTGTTCGGGAGGCTGGAAGTCATCAAACCTTCGTTCGAGACGATTGGCGATGATCCTGGAAAACAGCTTATAAACATGGCTCAAAAGCGAGATGGGCCTATAATTCTTCAAAAGGGTTTTATCGCCCTTCTTGAAGAAAAGCACCACCTCACTTCTGTTCCATGCTTCAGGCGTGGTCCCTTCGAGTAGGACAGAATTAAAGAGCCTCTGAAGGACTTTGAGTACCGGTGTTCCACCCGCTTTCAGAAGCTCTGACGTGATTCCATCCTCACCCGGTGCCTTGTTGTTTTTAAGCAGTTTCAGGGCCATCCTTATCTCGTACAGGCTGATGTCCGGGATATCTTCGGTATAGTGTCGGGTTAGTTTGGCTCTAGGGTCGTTAGCCGCACTAGTAACAGGCTTAGTGACCGAATCGTATAGCTGTCCGTAGAACTTCTCGATTTCCCTCAAAATTTCCGCTTTCGTCGACGCTATACTGCCGTCATCCCTCTTCAGCTTGGTCATTTGGCTTTGCCCAACAGACATATCTCTTGCGAACACTTTGGAGCCTTTATTTCGCTCTATCGTATCCTTAATACGCGCAGTATTAAAGACACGGATATCGTGTCGCAAGGCCTTCGAGATCTGCCTATTGAGCCGCCTATATGACGCAGCATCATCGGGAGACTGCAGTCTAAGCAAGCGTCGTTCAGCCATAAGTTTGAGGGTGTCTTCAGAGAGTTTCTGAGTTCTAGCGGTACGGCGAGTCCTAAAGAATTTAGATCCGACCGTATGGACAGTTTTTACGAACCTGTTATTGATCTCGTCCACTGATGCGTCGTCTAGACAATCAAAGCGATTAGAGAGCTCGAGTTGAAAGCTCTCGGGGTTTTCGATCTGAGCGAGGGTAGGACGGAGCGTAGACTTCATCAGGCGGTACCGTTCAAGTTTAACGTTCACATTCAATGTGCCTCTTACTATTCGGTGATCACTGCCGGTTTTTACCCTATGAATCACGGAGACATCATTGAATATCCGTTTCTTGTCGGTCAAGATGAAGTCTATCTCGTTCCTAGAACCACCAGGGCTCATCCAGGTCCATTTCCTATGAGGTGGCTTCTGGAAGAAAGAATTCATCATGAAGAGTCCTTCTTTCTCCATGAAATCGGCCAGCCTCTGACCTCTAGGGTTCCGTTGCCCATAACCGAAGTTCCCCACTCTCAACTCATGCTCGCTTCTCTTGCCTAGTTTCGCATTGAAGTCCCCCATAACAACATTGAAGTGAGTTTTATGCGTATGTATGGCCCGACTAATGTCCTCATACATAGACTCTACTTCGTCATCTGAGTGTGTCGAGGTCGGTGCATAGACCTGAACGACCTTCAGCAAATATCTTTTAGATATTCTGAGTGTTAGGTATGCGACCCTGCTCGACACACTGTCGATGGTAATAATGTTGCTAACGAGGGACTTGTGGACGAGAAACCCGACACCACCTTGGGACAGTTGGTCGCCCTCCCGGTGGAAGAGCAGGTTACCCGATTTCAGGGTTATCGTGTCCTGTCCCTGTCTACGGACTTCTGATAGCCCTAGAATATCCCACCGTAACCTGCTCATTTCCTCTTCCAGCGCAACAATCATATCGTCAGTCCTCAAAGTGCGGACGTTGTGTGTTGCCAGGGCCAGTTGTCGTTTAAAGGGGTGGTAGCCGACCGTCCGGGGATTCTTAGCACCCCTTGCCCCGCCGTTACCGTGACCGCTACCGTGGTCAGGAATAGCGGGGCTGCCGGGGACTAGGGGCCTGGGCACATGTTGACTATTCATGAGGGGGGTGTTGCCATACTCGCCACGCTTGGCAGGCGGGTTGGCGAGCGCAGTATGGTGTTGTATAAACCAGAAGACGCTGCTGCCCGTCTTCTGGTGCTATCCCTCAGCCGGGTCCTACGGCTCCCACGGGAGGAGAGGGGAGGGCGACATTCTAACGCCGGCGCCCGCGGCAATTTTGAATGTGGTTCATAAAAATAACATGAGCTGAGAGCACGACTACGAAAAACGCAATTAATGTAGTCAAAGCTTCATCCATTGTTTTTTAAGTTTTCAAACAGATCTTCAGAAACAATGAACAAAAATTTGGTACATGCTGAAACTAGTAAATTATTCACGAGGATGAAACCGAATTAGCTCCTCCTAATTTTCTTCTAATAATGTTAATTCGCAAAGTTTTCGATTCTCTAATTAAATTGTCACGGCGCCTATTCGCCGGAGCGGCGGCGGCCGGTCGCTTCAACACTGATTCAACATTAAACCGAGTGACTTGTCGTTAAACTAATGGAGAGTATTACAGAAAATGCCTTGTTTTTGAGCCTCGGCAACTTCTACGTAACATTCCGCTTCCGCGCGGAGTCGCGCTGCTGTTCGGCGCGAGTAATGTCCTCGGGCAATTTAAATGCAAATGTGTGTTTGGATGGAACGATCGCGGCGTGTGTCATCCATGCGATGTCGCGTGTCGCGCAACGCTCTCAGGGCACCCCCGCGCCACCCCCGTACCACCTCTTCGCTTCCCTAATAGCAGGGAAATTGACTTTCCTTGAAGAAGTGTGATGGAGATCAAATCCGATTGTAATACTCCAATAACACTTAACTTTGCAAAATCCCACTTGAGAGACGAGAGTTCTTCCTGATTGTGCGCTCATCAAATTTCACAAGTATCGAGAACGCTTCAAGTTGTTGTTCTAAGTATCTGAAGATTTTAATCCTTCAAGAAGCACCATGTTCCCGCCGACAATCATCTGATTGAGTAATCGGGCGCCTCGGCGGGATCGATGGAGAATGCGACGTGATTTCGGTTAACGAGCACAGGACGGCAAACTATCGTAGTACATGCAACGCACAGTGCACACTGAGCGCTGTGTGGGCACATTGAACAGAGCGGTAGGTACTGCAGCCGCAGTGTACCTCACTCCATTTCATGGCACGCCGCACTCAAACTTAATTCGAGTTAATCAAAGGTAGTTCGGCTCTAATGGGCAAAGGTGCAGCCCTCTGGTGGAACGTTCGCATTCTCCAATATTCCACAAGCAGATAGGAATCTACCGGCGCGTCTCCGCCACGTTTGGGACCCGATAAAACTATTGGAATTGTAACTAGGTAAGAAAATACCATTCGGATTGCCTTCCCATTAGGATTGCGAATTTGTAGATAGAAGTTGTACGTGACTGAATCATTTTGGAAGGCCTTTTGTGGATTTCTATTATTGTTTTCTTGCGATTCTTTTTTGTCATACTATACTTATATCTGCGTCTGCTTCCTAGCAGAGAAGAATATTTATTTAAATAATACCAGATCGGAAGGAACATTTATTCAACTTCAGTGCACAATCGATTTGAAAATTTCATTGGTCTATTTTTCCTCCTTACTTCAATCTTAGAATTTATTCATTGGTTTGCATATAAATTAGAGGCTAAGTGTTTGCAGTCGTCGTCGGCGCTGCAGCGCGGTCGCGGTCGCGGGTCGATACCCGCCGTTCATTAATTCACACGCCCGCTGGCTGTCCGCTATCCGCTAACAGTTGCATAGACATATAGTGAAGGAGGTGCGTAGCATTTCGGTAAAGTACTTGCACGGAATCCACATCGCGGTGGGTTGCAGTTTAGGTCAGTACGAATTGATTTGGTTCAGTAAAATTTTGTCCTATGTCGCTGCGTTTTCGCGTTACAGCGGATTGAACTTGTCAAAAAAAAAAACTATGCTAAATCATTTGCACGTGTCTGCCTTTGGGGTTCATGGTTACAATCATCTTGAAACTAAATAAAATCAAAAAGGCAGACAATTAGGGCTCTGCGTTTTCATGGGACGGAGTTGTAAAAATGTAAAAAAAAAAAACTATGCTAAATCATTAGCACGTGTCTGCCTTTGGGGTTCATGATTACAATCATCTTAAAAACCACGAAAATCGAAGAGGCAGACACTTAGAGCTCTGCGTTTTCATGGGACGGAGGTGCAAAAATGTAAAAAAAACACTCTACTAAATCATTTGCTCTCGATTCTAATTGTGATCATTCGATTCATTTGGACTCCCTGGATAAAAAAAACCATTTGGAAGACACTTTGCTCGCTGATTTTTAGTTGTACGACTGTTTGAAATTCACGGAATCAAAGCAATGCGTGTATTTTATCTGATAAATAGGATTCCTTATAGTTTTAATTCCGTCATACGTTTACAGGATGACTATATAATCATTAGCCCCAGAGGCAGACAATGTGCAAATGATTTAGTATAGTTTTTAAAATTTTACATTTTTGAAACGTTGTCAATTGAAAACGCAGGGCCACCATGTTGGCAGACTATTTTTCCGAGGTCCTTTTTATTGTTTTTATTCTAACTATACATGTCTGCCAAGCGTGCAAATATATATATATTTTTTAAATAATAAAAATAAATTTAAAAATTAATAACTACAAAAGTCAGAGCCCTAGATGTCTGCCTCTTCGATTTTACGTGTTAACAGGATGGCTGTTATCATCAGTCCCAGAGGCAGACACGTGCAAATGATTTAGTAGAGTTTTTTTTTTTTACATTTTTGAAACCTTGTCAATTGAAAACGCAGGGCTACCATGGTGGCAGACGCGGTCCTTGATGTTTGTTAGGGTATTATTATCGCTATTAATAGCGTCTGCCAAGCGTGCAAATAATTTATTTTTTTTAAATCATAAAAAAAAAATCAAAAATTAATATCTACAAAAGTCAGCGCCCTAGATGTCTGCCTCTTCGATTTTACGTGTTGACAGGATGGTTGTTATCATCAGCCCCAGAGGCAGACACGTGCAAATGATTTAGTAGAGTTTTTTTTTTTTACATTTTTGAAACCTTGTCAAATGTAAACGCAGGGCTACCATATTGGCAGACGCGGTCCTTAATGTTTGTTAGGGTATTATTATCGCTATTAATAGCGTCTGCCAAGCGTGCTTATTATTTAGAAATTTTGCTCGCCACCTCCCTAATTAATAATCATATCAAACAACATTGTGCTTGGCCGGTTATTATTAACTTAAATAAATAGAGAAACACACACTGCCACTGGAGTCATCAGAGTTGACAAACAAAACATAAGATTTTAATTGTTTGTGCTCCGGCTGCAAATGTTCCTGTGTACTTATGTAGCAACATACTTTAAGTTCATTTACGTTACTGTTCATACAGAATATAATAAATAGATGCATTTTTACAATACTGGTTGGTACCTTACCTCATGTTTGCTATCCATTATTTTTTCTGTAATTTTTTAAAATAATTTTTAAGCCATCTACAATAATACAAATGTGTTTTAATAGTATTGTAGATGTGAACTTACGAATAAGAGTCTGCCGACGTAAGCAAAGTGATTGAATTGCAAAGCGTTGCCATGACAATCGCAACCACCGCAATTGTAACTTGTAACTACTGCAAGCTCCATATGTAAGCTTTATGACCAAATTTTTACATAAGTTAAGATGAATTTAATTTATTTGCAATCGATCATTTTATATATTAACCGTGTTATTCATAACGATACAGTAGATTTTAAGTCGCCTTACTGGAGGTCTACTTCTCTGGTTTGTTGTATGGTAAATACGTGACATCCAATCTTAATTGACATACGTCAAATAACTAAAATGCTCTTTAACTTTTTATGAATAATAGGGTTAGAATTTACGTAATATTTAGGATTTTTAAATATTTATCTTTATAGTATTTCATCTTTATTCGAGTAGAAATTTACAAAATCGAGCCCATATTCAAACCGCTCACTAATGACATTATGTTTTAGCTCAACTGAATATAATTTATTCAGATGAAACAAAACGGCTGTCAGTTACAGACGGAATAATACCAAAATGATATTCGCGTTGTTCACAATTAGGCACCGCCCCGCCCGCCGCGCGCGGCCGCGGCCAATCGTGCCTCGATGTGCGCTGAGCGCTCGAATGTTAAAATAACTGACAGGTTCACTTACTAATTCAATATATGTAAAACTCTTCCGAACTGACTGACTGACTGACAGACAACGCAGAGCCAAAACTACTGGGCGTAGCAGGCTGAAATTTTGCATGTAGGTTCCTTAGGGAGTGTAGGTGAGCACTAAGAAATGATTTCCCGAAATCCCCATGGGAACGGGAGAAAACGGGATTTTTGTGTTTATGAGAAATCTGCGCGGGAAAAACCGCGGGGCAGCCTCTAGTTCAATATGAATTTTATCCGGGCTAAATACGTCAATTACAACTGTCTTAGGTTATAATGTTATCACAGTTATATATTAATGGCGAAAGTTCGTGAGTGTGTATGTTTGTTACTTCTTCCTTCACGTCTAAACGGCTGAAGCGATTTCAATGAAATTTCGTATGAAGTTGGCTGACACACTGGATTAACACTGGAAAGGCTACTTTTTACTGCGGAATTACACCACGGGTAACAGCTAGTATTATATAAGTTCAAATTGAACATTCTTTGGTGAACATACCTAATAAATATACAATGTTAAAAATTAATAACATAAAGTAAGTGCCCGGAGACTGCAATGAACCGAGAGCAATGGAAGCAAGCGGGGGAGGCCTTTGCCCAGCAGTGGGACACAAAAGAGGCTATATAAAAATAAAAAAAATAAATTTTATATAATTAAAATGATTAGGTCAAGTTTCCGCATAAACGTTTTCTGGCGTAAATACGAAAACGAATCAAATTACAGAAATATTTTAGTTAAAATAAAGCAAATGTATAAAGCGGCGCCACAGCGGCGGCGGCGACGGCGGCGGACATTTCGAAAATGGAACGTTACGTAGCGGCATTGTTCCCGCGCCCATTCTCACTATTGAACATAAATACAATATTTACGCTGAACGATTTCAATACAGAAACGTGTTTTGTATCAATTGTATCACTTTACAAATACTCGCAATTACGGAATTGTTACAAAAACTGCTCGAAACTGCAAATGAAATGACTTTTATTATTTCACTTTGCGATATTTATTTGGTAGAGTGGTATTGAAAGGAATCATCCATATACATTTATGTTTATTATCCATAATTCTCCCCTTCCTGCTATCTACGTGCAGCGTCTCTCCTAGCGCCTAGATTCCTCCGCGGCACAAACTGCACACTTTATTGCTAGACAAATGCCCGCGCTACGTGACTACGTAGCAGCACTGCTACGCGGCTACGCGGACGTAGCTTCGTAGCCGTAGTAGACTTGACTTGGGGTTTTGCACTATAAGTATTTCTTTTGATTAGGACCTATATTAAGTTTGGTTTGACAAAAATAACCAGAAAAAATAATGTGTGTACAAAATTTACTTTCACGAGTCAGATAGAATAGGGTTTTTTAAACAAAGGTATCAGTAACCCATTATAAAGCGATTAGTGGGTCTCGTTTATATTTCCATTATATTTTTTTCATGCGAAGAAATATATCATTTAACTAGATATATATTATGAAATGACAAGTTAACTATTACGTTTCATTCAACTTACATAACTTTGATATATAATTGATCTACTTCTTTTGTTTCATAAAACAAATTACTTAACCTTTTCAGTACCTATTTTCTTTACCTCTTAGCAACGTGCACGACAAACTAATATAAAATAAAAACCTTTTATAAGTGTTTAACCACTAGTCCGTCGGCTGTGAACAGTTCCAGCGGACGCCGGAAGTCGTTTAGCATTCGCGCCGCGACGACGACGTGTCGTGTCTCCAAACAGGAAGAAACACAGTAATTGGGACAGCGACTAGAGTTTCCTTTTGTTCTCACTACTCCGGGACGGTATAATTAAACTTCTCTAGTCCATATTATAGGTGAGAATATCAGCAGTTTTTCAATGGAAAGCGATAACTGTTACGCAACTTTCAAACAACTGCTATTGCTAGTATAAATTGCTATCGATTATTCGTTTCGGTAACTTTAAATAGCACCGCGCATTGCATTGCAGGTTGCGTTTTGTTTTGCAACTACACAATGAGCCGTTTTCGCGCGTTTTGTTAAGTATTTTGCTATTGACATCACCACAAAAAACATGATATAATTTTACTTAAGTTATCAATTGCAAAAAAAAGGAACTTACAAATTGGGATCAAAATAAGTGCATCACACATCAAATCAGCTTTATTAAACTACACTGGGTAATTTCAAATAGAAACCATATTAAATTTAATAAATGGCGATCATATATGACGAGGCAAAGGCAGCAGGCAGCAGTTAAACCGATGCGCAGCGCTTTTTATTGAGCTGCATACCGGGGAGCGAGTTATGAGCGGCATGGGCCGGACTCGGGTGAAAGGGAGTCAATTGGCATTTTATGAATGCGTCCATCGCAATGAAGCCTGAGTCCGGCCCCGCAATATGTCTGCAAAACAAGTGGCCTTGCAGTGGAGTGCTGCCGCAAACTCTTGATTAACAAACCTACGGAAATGTTAAACAAACTTGTTTGTGCGCAACTTACAATCTGATGAATTTTAACTTGCTGCAAGGGTTGAGTTGAGAATCAGATGAGCTGCCGTTATTCAAACATGAGATATACATATTACGAATAAGAAAAAAACGGGATGATTTATTACCAAGGTTAAATCGTGATTACTATTGTCTGATTCTTATTTATAAATTACTAGGATACACGGCGAAATTCGTACCGTCTTGCGTTTTTATATATTTTTGAGAATATACTTTAGCCTATGACATCTGGTGTAGCTTCCTAACGTTAATAATCTTGAATCTGTTTATTACTTTAGGAGCCTATTTTATGCAAACAAACAAACAAATACACAATCAAATGTTTCCTCTTTAAACTTTAAAGATAAAACTAGACAATTCAAGAACGTTTCCTGTATATAGGTTAAACAGTCCTTTATTGTATCTGTCGTAGTAAGATTTGATAATTAGGTTTTTTGCAAAAAAAACTAGGGATTTGGCGAAAACACGGATAATTTGATATAAGCATTACTTTTTTTTCAATCATCCTGACATAAAGCAGTTTTTTTTGCAAAAAACCTAGTATAATTGAAAACTATGAAACCCTCCTTTACTCTTATTGGCTAGATTATTGCTTGCTGGTAAACTCTTATTCTGATTGGTTTGTTAAAATATCTTTTGACGCTACAGAAAATATTAGATTTCAAAGACATAATTATCAAATCTTACTACGACATATCCAGGCAATAACCTTTTAGCAAATATTTACCCAATAAAGTGTTTTATTAATGTACTCTACCTCCCGGCCTCGGGCTCGTCGGCGAGACAAACGGCTTATCGACTATGGAAGTGGAACATTGGGAATAGTTCTGGATATCTGGCGCCGTGAAATATTGCCCCCGGTAAGTCACGGATACCCCCTCCGCGTCTTACTTACCCCTGGGGGTCAAGTTAACCAAATTAACAATCACAGCATTTGAATAATTGGATATTTTCTTAGAGCATGTACAGGTTCTGAAATGCTGTCATTTTCATTGTTAATTTGGTTAAGGGACTTCACCCCCTAATCCTCCTATCATGCCAGACCTGCTAAACCTTTGAGACAGTGACTTTATGGGCTGCTCCGTGACTCAGTTGGCAGTGATGTGGACTAAGTAAGCGTGTGCACCCGGGTTCGATTCGCGGGCGGGGCCAATGTTGATATGATGAATTTCGATGTTTGTTTCCGGTCTTGGTGTGATGTTCGTCTCTGTGTGTGTTTCGGGCACCCTAGATACAGGTTCTTCCTAGTTAGGAGCTCTGAGTGTGATGTGTTATTATTATTATCATCTCAGCCGAAATATGTCCTATGCTCGATAAAGGCTTCCCTCACAAATAGCCATAGTGACTGGTCTTGGAGCGTCCCTTTATCTAGTGTACTGCCGCTACTTTCACTAAGACGTCTGACCACCTTGTCTGCCTTATCTGCGCCTTCCTGTACGCGGTTGCTACTTGATAACTTTCCAGCCTCAGCTACTTTATGAAAATGCAGAGAGAAGGTAAATCACTACGTTTTCAAAAATGCAAAATATGAGAATGTATTTTTATTGAGATAATCAATACATGGTATAAAACAAAGTCGCTTCCCGCGACTGTCCCTATGTATGCTTATATCTTTGAAACTATGCAAAGGATTTTGATGCGGTGTTTTTTTAATAGATAGAGTGATTCAAAAGGAAGGTTAAAAGGATAAAACAAGAGCAACATAGTAATAGGATAGGCGGAACGAAATTCGCCGGGTCGAATAGTAAATTATAAAACAAACGAAACCCAAATTTTGAATGGTTAAATTTACAAAATTACATATTTTGATGAATTGGGACGCCAAAAGAACACAAGTTCTGCTTAAATAATATAAATAATTCCATCAAAACCTGATTGAAATGCTTTCGTGACACGCCAGTAATAAACATAAAGAAAAAATGCGCAGGAACAAATAACCGGTTGTTTGCATAATTATCATAAATATTTATATTAGTTGAAACACAATACCGATTTATGTTCTTGAAAATGTAAAACGATTTCGTGATAAGGGCGCGATCTTGTGACGCAAAATGAAGCCACAGATTTAACTTCATTTTAATATGATTGGTGACGACACACACAATTCATGGCTTTATTTTTCTGTTTAACAAATATTTCTTATATATCTCTTTAGTAAATTACTGACAGATAACGAGCAGCCGAAATCGCTTGATATAGTCACTTCAAATTTAGAATAAAAGATGCATTAAATAGGAATGGAAAACTTTTAACTGGAATGGGAACTAGATATCACAGTTATGTGAATAAATTCATATCCAGTTTAAAACCATACCCTGCTATTCATAAAAAGTTAAAGAGCATTTTAGTTATTTGACGTATGTCAATTTAGACTGGATGTCACGCATTTACCATACACCAAACCAGAAAAGAAGACAAGAATAGTTACTTAAAACCTTCTGTATCTTTATGAATAACTAGAGGCTGCCCCACGGTTTTACTCGCACAGAATTCTCATAAACATAAAAATCCAAGTTTTTCCCGTTCCCGTGGGAATTTCGGGAAATCTTTTCTTAGTGCTCACCTACACTCCCTAAGGAAACTATTTGCAAAATTTCAGCCCGCTACGCCCAGTAGTTTCGGCTCTGCGTTGTCTGTCTGTCAGTCAGTCAGTCAGTAACGGAAGAGTTTTATATATATTGATGATAATGCTGTTCAGACATAATTTCAATGTAGGTATTGAATGATATTGCTGCAGCGGGGAGCTGTGGCGACGGGTCGGAGGGGGGGAGGTGCGTGCTGAAGTGAAATTGATTTCGTTGCTGAAATCTCAATCAATTCGATTTAAACGCTTCCGGCCATTCGAGATTTTATTAAAAATTCGCCGGCCATGTTTTATACATGCCCCGCCACGTCCGACCTGCAGCCAGCCGTCGCGTCCCCACTGCATCTAGCAGAGAGAAGGTAAATCACTACGTTTTAAGAGTCGCCACTCTAGCCCTTCCCTAGCTAAGTTTAGGTGTTTCTTTAGGCTTACTTGAGGGAGCAAAGTTTATTTCAAGCGTTTATTGTCATCACTGGCATTTACCTTCTCTCTGATCACTGACACCTACGTAGTGATGTACGCAGTCGATAATAGTGCTTAAAAGTATCGATATAACCGCCTTTTATCGATATCGATATATCGATGAACAGCAGTGGTATTAATAAAATAAAAAATACGCTTTTGTTGCCTACCCTTAAGTTAATAAAACAAACAAAGTTATTAGAATGCATTTATTTATATATATATTAGTATGCTGACATAAAAAGTGATAGATAGAAAAGTATAACTTTAAATTTAACTTGATTATACATATTGAAAATAAAAAAATATTCATAATGTAGAATTGTTGTAATGTTTCTTATATTGAAAGCCTAGTAGAAATAATGATTCTATCCAGCAGTCTAAGAATACATTTACTCCATTTAGTAGCCCTTGCTTACATAAAGCGCCCTTGTTGAAGGGTTATTCAGCTTCAACATCCATCACGATTCACGTTCATTCTTCCCAAATCCGATCGAATATTGCACAAAACAGCGGTCCAGTTTGAGACGTAAAACGTATTTTCACCAGCACCAGATATCTAATATACACAAGAGTAGAACTCAACCAGATGTATTTTCAATTTGTAAAATGCCCATTTCGCAATTTTAACTCAAATATAAAACAGTTTTATCAATTCCAATATTTAGAAAAATAACAATTCTGAAAACTGTCACAATAACAAAACAAAACAAAAGAGTGCTCATGTCAGACACTCATAGCTATGATAGAGTATAGAAAAATAATTTAAGATCTGCAGAAAGGAGAGGGATCACTCGAATTATAGCTAGGCCAACCCAACAATTTAAAAAAAAATATCTAACTGCGGTAATGGTTAACAGCCGTACAAAAACAAGTGTCTACTGACTGGCATCTAGGGTTAATTTTTTTAATTTTGGGTTATGAAATGAAATGAAATGAAATGTTTATTTACATAAGAACATGGTTACCATGTGATGGTATTATAAATAATAGAGTTCAGCACGTTCTACCATAATAGATAAGGAGGTGCGTAGCATTTCGGTAAAGTACTTGCACGGAATCCACATCGTGGTGGGTTGCAGTTTAGGTCAGTACGAATAGATTTGGTTCAGTAAAATTTTGTCCTATGTCGCTGCGTTTTCGCGTTAAAGCGGATTGAACTTGTCAAAAAAAAAAACTATGCTAAATCATTTGCACGTGTCTGCCTTTGGGGTTCATGGTTACAATCATCTTGAAACTAAATAAAATAAAAAAGGCAGACAATTAGGGCTCTGCGTTTTCATGGGACGGAGTTGTAAAAATGTAAAAAAAAAAAACTATGCTAAATCATTAGCACGTGTCTGCCTTTGGGGTTCATGATTACAATCATCTTAAAAACCACGAAAATCGAAGAGGCAGACACTTAGAGCTCTGCGTTTTCATGGGACGGAGGTGCAAAAATGTAAAAAAAAACACTCTACTAAATCATTTGCTCTCGATTCTAATTGTGATCATTCGATTCATTTGGACTCCCTGGATAAAAAAAACCATTTGGAAGACACTTTGCTCGCTGATTTTTAGTTGTACGACTGTTTGAAATTCACGGAATCAAAGCAATGCGTGTATTTTATCTGATAAATAGGATTCCTTATAGTTTTAATTCCGTCATACGTTTACAGGATGACTATATAATCATTAGCCCCAGAGGCAGACAATGTGCTAATGATTTAGTATAGTTTTTCATATTTTTACATTTTTGAAACGTTGTCAATTGAAAACGCAGGGCCACCTTGTTGGCAGACAATTTTTCCGAGGTCCTATTTATTGTTTTTATTCAAACTATACATGTCTGCCAAGCGTGCAAATATATATATTTTTTTTAAATAATAAAAATAAATTTAAAAATTAATAACTACAAAAGTCAGAGCCCTAGATGTCTGCCTCTTCGATTTTACGTGTTAACAGGATGGCTGTTATCATCAGTCCCAGAGGCAGACACGTGCAAATGATTTAGTAGAGTTTTTTTTTTTTACATTTTTGAAACCTTGTCAATTGAAAACGCAGGGCTACCATGGTGGCAGACGCGGTCCTTGATGTTTGTTAGGGTATTATTATCGCTATTAATAGCGTCTGCCAAGCGTGCAAATAATTTATTTTTTTTAAATCATAAAAAAAAATCAAAAATTTATATCTACAAAAGTCAGCGCCCTAGATGTCTGCCTCTTCGATTTTACGTGTTGACAGGATGGTTGTTATCATCAGCCCCAGAGGCAGACACGTGCAAATGATTTAGTAGAGTTTTTTTTTTTACATTTTTGAAACCTTGTCAAATGTAAACGCAGGGCTACCATATTGGCAGACGCGGTCCTTAATGTTTGTTAGGGTATTATTATCGCTATTAATAGCGTCTGCCAAGCGTGCTTATTATTTAGAAATTTTGCTCGCCACCTCCCTAATTATAACTGGCATGCAAATATTAGGTTACTTATTTATTTACAGACCTAATTAAGTAATTACAAGGGTTGGTCCCATCGACTCCAAAACCATTGTTCTCTTATCTTATCTACAAATTTTAGCTTCCATACATTGAGTTCCAATCGACTCCAAAATCCTGCTAACATGATTAAAATCTTTCATATTTAAATAAATTCACAGCGCTGCGATGATCACAAATAATCATTTATTACAAAAAACATTGATTTCCAGTAATTGCGTCGGCTCATTTATTATGATCTCGCACTCTTTTAATAATATCTGATACTAACTGTGATTTCCGAATACAACAGGGTGTGCGGATCTTCTCTTAAGAGGACAGTATAGCAACAAAGAATATCTAGAAAAACTCATGCTGTCGCCCCCCAACCGCAAACGTGCGATAAAGAAGAAGCTAATTTTTTGATGAAATGTGCGTTTCGGGGGAAAACGTTTTTCACAAACCTAAATCTTAGCAAATCACGTTGATTTTGATGTACATCGCTTCAACATTAAATATTCTAGGTTTACACGTTTTCCTTTTCATTAAATATGCATTGGTTTCATAAAACCTACCTTAAGACCTATAAGTCTGAATCTATTCCGAATTTCGAAAATAGGAAAACGTATACCTTATTTTCTATAGTGTTCGTAACATACATTCATTTCATGGCTATTGGTCTTTTTGTATGGAAGCGTACGGGGTCTGCCAGCTAAATATGCTATTTCCCTTTTTTAAATCTGCTTTACAGTTTTTTTGCTGCAATGCCACATTTCCTAGCTATTTTGTAGGGTGTTGTGATGCCGGTAATGATTATATATCCTGCCTTTTTTAGTGTTCTTCCTTCTGAAAACAAAAATATATCATTACATTGAATCTTATAAGCATATTTTTTATACAATTAGTGATTCCTGGTTAGCCTTGAGTGATAATTCCTGGTTGCTTGACTATTTTTTAAAACCATATTTTAGAACCACACAAAATTGTTTTTTTTTTTTTGCTATCGGTCAGCGAACGTTTTGTAGTCATTTGGGACATGGTATTGTTATTACCTGATTTATAAATTTTTCTTTGTAGTCAAATGAGACTGGTCAAAGTCCATTTTTTGGAGTCGATGGGACCAACCCAATTACAAAACTACATCTACATTTACACTATATTTACATATCTATACTTTATCGTCAAAGAATTCCTTAAGAGTATAATAAGCCTTATCTATGAGGTAATGTTTTAATTTAAGTTTAAATAAATTTACAATTTCTATGTCTCTTATTCCTTGGGGCAGTTTATTAAAGATTTTAGGTCCCATACAGATTATGCTCTTATTGAGATACATAGTCCTACTTTGTATCATACGGATTTTGTTCTTGTTTCTATCACTATTTAAACTACCATAGAGATGTAAATTAGTTTTTACAAATATAGCAACTTCCAAGATGTAAAGACAGGTAAATGTCATTACTTTGTGATCTATAAAAAGCTGCTTGCACGTGTCTCTTTTTTTTAAATGGAATATAGCACGCAGGCATTTCTTTTGAGCTTTGAACACGGATTCATTATTGGTGGCATTTCCCCAAAATATTATTCCATACCTAAGAGCTGATGCTACATAGGCGTGAAATGCTACAAGTGCAGCACCTTGGTTTACTTTGTATGAAAGCCTATTCAGTGCATATGAAAGTTGATTAAGCTTTTTGGTCACAGTTTCAATTTGATTTTTCCATGATAGATTGTCATTAATGTGTAATCCTAAAAATTTTACAACCTTTACATATTCTATTTCAACACCATTATTACTAATTTCAATTTTAATGTCATTTTTACGTCTTATTATAAAATCCATACATTTTGTCTTGTCAAGATTAATTTTTAAATTGTTGCGTTTCATCCAATTAATTATGTCGTCAAGTGTTCTGTTTATGTCATTTTGTAAAAAATCGTGATTTTTTCCTGCCATTATAAGAGTACTATCATCTGCGAATAGAACTAGTTTATGATTAGTTAACTTTGGAAGGTCATTTATATATAAAATAAAAAGAAGTGGCCCAAGGACGCTTACCTGTGGTACACCATATTCCACATTTTTAAGACTTGATGATAATGTTTGCTCAGTTTTGCTTGTGGGATCCACTCTTACAATTTGAGTCATTTGCTTTCTTCCACTGAGGTAGGATTCTATTAACTGAAGGCTATTTCCTCTAATACCATATTTTTCTAATTTCTTTAGAAGTGTTTTATTTTTCAGCTGACAAGATCAATCATCGAAATTTTATTTGCAAGTTCTGTTGTTGATCAGAATTTGATTTTTGATAAGGTACGGACCTAAATAATTAGTTAAGTATATTAAAATGCTAGCGGGTGCCAAAAAAAATACGTTATTTTTGTCGAAATAAATAAACACTTTATAAAAATTACCATAAAAATATATAAAACAAATAATGATATTATACAAAATCTTTCTGAGCAGTCCATAATATTATTTATTAAACCCTTCAGATGATAGAACTATGTTACTTTGGGATAGTCATCAGGTTTTAAAAGCTGAATAACTGTTTTAATATTTCCGTTTTGTCAGAAACCCCTGTCTAAACAAAAAACCAGCGTTTTTTTAAATAAAAATGTTATCACATTTTAGGACACGATTTAACGTATTCAATTACGGCCGGTGCTTCGTGTGTCTCCCCCCACCCCCTCCCTCCACTCCTCGATCAGCCTCGATGAGTGTGTGATGCTCGCTTGTCTCCGAGGGTGTCGCGGGCCTCATGAATATTGTCTTCCAAGTAGTAGGTTTGAGGGACTTACTAGAATATATTAACTTGGCAAAGCCAGTTAATGATTTTTTTTGCACATTTGCTGATGTTTCTTACAAAATCACCTGTGGCCTTAGTCTCTTAAACTTACGATTGAACTTCTATACTATTACTATTCTACTATTACTCGATAACGAGTGGGTCAAAAATTGCGAGTCTCGTAACTTTGATCTTGTAAGACTAGTAGAGAATGAAGATACTATCAAGATTTCGAGAATCGCAATTGTTGACCCAATCGTAATAGAATCGCAATAAAAGTATTATCGTAATAGAATACAAGTTTGATCGTTACGATAATACTTCTACAAGATCAAAGTTACGAGACTCGCGATTTTTGACCCAATCGTAATAGAGTAATAGTAATAGTATAGAAGTTTAATCGTAAGTTTATGAGACTAAGGCCCCAAGGGCCTAAGTCTCATAAACTTTGAAATAACGGCAACGACTGATGATGATCTTGCTCCTTTAGGTCTTAACTTTATGTAGAGCATTAAAAAAATTCAAAAACTTACAAAAACATGGTTCAAAATCACAGCAGTGTTTTAAAAGTAGCGGTGGTTCGTTAATAATATTCCGTGACTTCCAAATGAAGGAAGTTTAGCAAGTGGCGGTAAGTAAACGTGGGAAGCGGCCGCTTGCCCGCGGTGTAAACAACTCTCGTAAAAGTTGGGAATTAACTTTGACTGTTTGTTTTCTTTTCTTTGGTCGCCGTTTGAGGAACTTGTAACTGGGTTGAATATAATAACTCCTTTTTTTCTGTTTACCAAAGTTTTTATAAAACTGTTTTAGTTATGGTCAACTTAACTGAAAGTTTGTTTTGTCTTTGCAAAAGCGTGGTGACATTAAAAATACAGAAGATTTATTTTCATTAATATACATATTTATGTTGATAGTTATTAAGACTGCGATTTCGACATTTGATCCTTAGGGAAATTGGAGAAGAAAGGAAAGCCGAATCACTACTTTAATTTATTATCGATTTATTTATTCATATAACTACGACTTTGTTGATTTTTTAATACATTAGACATGCCTATAGAAAACACATATATTTGCACACAATCAATATATATAAAACTCTTCTGTTACTGACTGACTGACAGACAACGCAGAGCCGAAACTATTGGGCGTAGAAAGCTGAAAATTGGCACGTGGGTTCCTGGAACGGGAAAAAACGGGATTTTTGTGTTTATGAGAAATACGCGCGGGAAAAACCGCGGGGCAGCCTCTAGTCTACAATAATATATATAAAAATTAATCCTGGTTCGTTTGTCTTGCTAAAACTGGAGAACGGTGGGCTGTTTTAGTTAATTTTGGTTTTGAAATGTTTGTAGTAGCCCAGGGAAGGTTTTAAAGGTGAGAAAATAAAGAAAAATTAAGGGGAAGTTGGTAAAAACAACAATTTAATTTTCCATACAAAATTGTAAGGCGCGATACGAAGTTTTCCGGGACAGCTAGTATGTAATAAATACTCACGAGATATTGTGTAGTCGTATAATTGCCTAGCCCTGACACAGCACAATTTTTCAAGCGACGCAACTAACATCGATTCAACGCCGATGATTCTGCCAGATTCATAAAGTAAGACATTACACAACCAAACTAACATACAAATTTCTCATGAGTGCCACTAACAAGTGACTGAAGCACTACTGACTACTAGAACTTTCCTAGGCAGGCCGCGGGCAGGCCGCGCCCGCAGCTGCACCAACTTCTACCCACCGAACATTTAGCAAACACTACTGTTTCTACTACTTAGTTCACCGACGATGCATGCACATTAAATGGATGCTTTATTGCATTTGAACAGGTATTAAAGAGAATTGGTAAGGTTACAAACAGGGCAAGAAAAGAAGCTATTCCTTTCAGGCAACCTTACATAGAGGAAACCTAGTCATGAATTACTGAACCGATTTAATAAGTGTATAAACTGAACCTTAAACATAAATTTTACCATTTATTTAAACTAGGCCCTACTATTTAACTTTTATTTTCAATGCAGTGCGTTATGTTCTTACAATATTTATATTAATAAAAGGCCTTTATTATTTGTTTATATTGTTTGGCACTTGAATTACAGTTCCTTTTAATAATATCTACGCTAGACGAAAAGTTTTAAAAATCTCTTCCGCAAATGATCGAATATTAACATAAAATCAAAATAAACTTTCTTTCAAAACGGGTATGACGTCACGATCAAGTAAACTTCAATTGTTTCTACGCGCAGTAAAAGGAAGGAAACGTATTGAAGTTTAATCAATCTTGACGTCTATCCGACGCCACGACACTGCGAGCTGTTTTCGTTGGTTTTCTCCTCCTGCTCCTTTAAACTTGATTTTATCACCGAAAAGTTTATTCCGTGTATAGTAATTGTTTACGAACATTACGGAAGAGGGTTTCAAAAAAATTCGTCTCACTCGCCTAATCAGAGCGTAGCGGGGCGGGGCGGCGGCGGCGGCGGCGGGGCGGGGCGATGGTTTCTAGTTTCTACGTTCAGATATTGAAATAGTTTCACTTTGTTTGTTTGTGCGCGCGCGGAGGCAGGTGTAGTAAAGTCACAAGTTTCCCAATAGCAGTTTTAATGTGCGTTTTGGGTACTAAAGTATGTATAATGTATTACTTTTTATTGTAGAAAAGGTTTTCAATTAATGAATTAATCAATATATATAAAACTCTTCCGTTACTGACTGACTGACTGACTGACTGACTGACTGACTGACTGACTGACTGACTGACTGACTGACTGACTGACTGACTGACTGACTGACTGACTGACTGACTGACTGACTGACTGACTGACTGACTGACTGACTGACTGACTGACTGACTGACTGACAGACAACGCAGAGCCGAAACTACTGGGCGTAGAAAACTGAAAATTGGCTTGTGGGTTCCTTGGTGAGTGTAGGTGAGCACAAAGAAGGGATTTCCAGAAATTCTCACGGGAACGGGCAAAACGGGATTTTTGTGTTTATGAGAAATCTGCGCGGGAAAAACCGCGGAGCAGCCTCTAGTGGGTAAATAAGTTACACATACACAAAATTAAAAGAATTTATATGTAGATACCAAATATAAACTTGCTTATCACCAGTTCAGTGTGCGGGCACTATTGTAATTCGCACCAACAAATCTAACAGAACTGTCCCTTCTCGAAACTCGTGTGGCTTATATCATATTGTTAAGTAGATATTTGCTGACTGTTTATCTCGTGACAACAGATCGGTCGTGTCCTAAACAAACCGGGATCCGGTCCGGTTGCAGCGGGCCGGATAATCCGGGGCGTGTGGCGGCCGGGCTTGCCAGATCCGGGTTGTCTTGCGGCGCCACTGACTGACTGACTGACTGCGGTGTGTTTGCTGTTTAGTATAATCCGTACTAGTGATGTCAATGATGAGGCATATTAAGGAATTTTATTCTTGTTTGAGGAGCATTGTCTTAGCAAGCAATATCGGAAAATATGACTTCAAATTTGAAACATTACCTGAACCTAAAGACGAGGATTTACGGTCTGAAACTTTTGCATTTCCCAAAAATATAAAAAAAAAAAACCTAAGTTGTGGTATGTAGTTAGTTGCTGGTTGTAAGAATATTAAGGTACACATACAGTCTTTCGTTTAAATTGTGTTGTTCTTTTTGCAATGCCATTTTGGTATTTCAAGTTTCGGGCTCACAAGATGACATGACACTGATTAGGCCTGTGAGAGGCTCTCAGTGTGATGAGTTACTTAATTATTTGGCTATATTATCAATAGCAGTGGTCTGAAGTAGTTTTTTCCACCCTCTTAAGTTTGATTTTGTAAAACGACACCCATATAGATTTTTAAGAAAAAAATATGTTCAAAATGTTGATGTCTTTCTCGTAATCAGCGTATAAGCCACGCAGATAAAGAAATGATTTAAAAATGGCGGCCGAACGCATGCTTTCTCGCGTAGTATGAGGGAAGAATTAAGAAGGGAGACAGCCCATACAACTGCCGCTATTCTCAGATCATTTCTTTATGTGCACAGGTTAATACCGTTGTCAGAAAGCTGTGCAACAGAATTTATTTTATTAAACATTATAACCCCTATTATTACGTCAGGTCATATTATAAAGAGCGAAGTTAAGATCAAATTGAAGAGCCGTTCATTGTTCATTCTCTTCCCTCTCTCAGAATTAATTGTTACTTAACTAATTTCAATTCGCCTCCAGGAACAGTTAGTAATAAAGTTCAAACATAAATCCAATTAGGAGGGGTCGGTCAATAACTATCTCAAGCTTGCTAATTCCAAGGTATTGATAGATTTTGTAAGCGGCTAATTTGATTGCAATGCCGGAGTTGTGGCGGCTGCGGCGGCGGCCACAAACATTGTTGGAATGCCGAGATCATCCGCTAGTCTGCTACGGATCACGCTAAGCTGATTTCCAATAAATTTAGTTGGCCAGAGGAAATTCATGTCCAATTCTCGTTTAATACGGGATGGAATTAGGGCGATTGGATTTAGAGTTTAATTTATTGAACTTTGTAGGTGTAATTGATTAATATGCAGCTCGTAAATAGTAGAAATGTAACTGTTTTATTAATTGATATAATACCAAGTGTTTATCAATATCAATACATAGTATAAAATAAAGTCGCTTCCCGCGTCTGTCCCTATGTATGCTTAAATCTTTAAAACTATGCAACGGATTTTGATGCGGTTTTTTTTTAATAGATAGAGTGATTAAAGAGGAAGGTTTATAAGTATTATACGTGCTCAAGATAGTTATAGCTTAGGCGGTACGAAGTTCGCCGGGTCGACTAGTTGTAAATAAAATCGTAACTATACTTGAAAGTAAAATGCTCTAAATCATGAATTTTAAATGACGCATGATTCACCCCAACCCCAACAAAAACTCAATATTCTAGTAAAAAAATTCTGTCGCGAGACGTGCTGGATTTTCTTTTGCTTTTTTTTAATTGCAAAGCATTTTACTCGTAATTTTGAACCAAGTATTTTCTATTATGCATTTACTAAAAACAATATTAAAATAAAAACTATAGGTCTGTAAGTATTAGAAAGCGCCCCGTGGCTTCGCCCACGCATTTTCCCTTGAAACATTAAATTCCAATTTTTCCAGTGGGAAATTCGGGATAAAAAGTAGCTTATTATGCTTTCTCATGATCTAGATAGACTATCGGTAAACCACATTTCTTTTAAATCGGTTTAGTAGTTTTGTCGTGAAAGCGTTACTGTCGCATTTATAAAATTAGTATAGATAGTATGAATTTCTACGTAGATGTTTTTTTTTTCAATAAATAAAATATCTCAACAAATGTTGTCGTACCGTACATTCCTGTTTGTCTCGCGCAGTAACTTCACCGGTATCGGGCCGGGCGCGTAATGCGCGTCGTTCTAGACCGGGCGGCGATAGCTGGCGCTCGACGCAAAATGCCGGTTTTTTAGCTTTTTCAGACCTCCGAGATACGACCCTTTATGGTAATGCTGGGCGCTCGCGTGTGCGAGATAAGGCTGCGGGCTCCAGCCCCGGCCTAGTGGAACTTCTAATTATTATTAAGATAATACTTTGGCGTTTTGGTAAAATAGGCCATTTATCAAACCTGCGAGCAGCACCTGGCTTAATCCTCATGCGTTACTTATTTTAGGTGAGTTTAGGCGATTACTTAATAATGATTCTACTATTTTTTCTCAAATATAAGGTGTGCAGGGTGTACGTAGAAAAGTCCTGTAGGTCCGGGCGTAAGAATAGGTCTACGGTTTGCCCTGCCTGTCGTAAGAGGCGACTAAAAGGGGTCTTTGGGGTCGTGGGTGTGAAGGGCGGGGGCCCGACACACTCATCAAACGGCCCCGAGATTGGCGGCGGCACAGCTTGTGGCACTGTGCCGCCGCAGCTCCAAAGGCGAGCCGGGGAGGGAACAATATGCCCTCCCCGAGCACGAAGCTGGCGGCAGCTGAGCGTGGGAAGGACTTCGGACGCTATAATGCGTGGTTCCCGGGCTTCTTCCCAAAAGCGCCAAGACGGCCGCCGGGGGGTTTTAGTGGGTGCGAGCCCCACATACCCCCGACGCTCCCCCGAGGCATTTCCCCCCGTTACAAAAAAAAAAGGGTGTAAGTAGAAGCTGGGGGCCTATCCTCTTATTTTAACAGCCACTATTGTGCCCAGCGCAAGTCAATGTCAGTACAATTCATCAGCGATCCATAGTAGCTTTTCTATGTAATTTTTATTTACAGAATAGCAACTAGGTGAAATTTGACAATCGACCGACATATCATAATAATGAGACATTAATGAGTTTTTTGTGCTTTTTTAAATACTAGTCGACCCGGCGAACTTCGTACCGCCTAACCTATTATTATCTTGTGCATGTATTATACTTATAAACCTTTCTCTTGAATCACTCTATCTATTTAAAAATACCGCATCAAGATCCGTTGCATATTTTTAAAGATTTAAGCATACATAGGGACAGACGCGGAAAGCGACTTTGTTTTATACTATGTATTGATTGAAGAGAATGCCACCCCGGTCGCTTTCCCTCGTATAAGGATGGCGTTAGAGAAGTAATTCGGTCTCAAGACAATTTCTCAGTTCAATGATCAGCTGCCGATGCTGCACCGTCGTCGCCCCGGCCAAATAACATACTTGAAAATCCTTATGTACTTGCTTCAACGCTAGCGCCACTACCGAAACGATTTTAATTTAGTTATTACTGTATCGTATCGTCATATTTAAAATGCTCAATGCAAAGACGGAATAAAAGTAAATTGAAGTACTCATTATAATACAATGCACGTTGAATGTTAATTTAAATAGGTACTAGTTTTGTGATTTTCGCGAGTGGCGTGGAAGTCTAGGGTGTGATCGCATCAGTAAAGAGAGCATAGACAAACTAGAGATACTACGTATAAAGAGAGGTTGGGGAGTTGGGGAGCAAATAGAGTCTGCAGTTCCATTACCTCTGCTAAGTTCGGCTCTGCTCGGCTGCGTTCGGCTCTGCTCGGCTGCGCTCGGCTCTGCTCGGCTCCGTTCCGTCAAATGCATTTTAGTGTGGCGGTGCTGGGTGGTGCTGCAGTGTTTGCTGAAGGTTTCCCGAGTTTCGATGGTTAGCTTTTTGACAAAAAGTAGTACGAAGGAAAACGAGAGGGAAGGAATTTTTGATCAAAAACAGAATTAAGTGTTCAGTTAAAGGAAAAAAAAAATTATAAGGCTACATGTTTGCTCTCAGTTGAAAATATCTTCTAATAAAATTTCTAAGAACGTGTTTACACTAAAAGCAAAAAGTTGGCAATCTGGATTGCAACCAGTGGCCACTGGGCAGGATTGTAGCCTGCTTGAGGAGCATCAAAAATGCAACGCGGCCAGTTGCGCGCTCGCCGCCCACCGCCCGCGTGCCCGCGTGGCCGCGTCACTACTCAAATATTTACCTTACTTTTACCCCCCACTGCGCCGCTGAGTGTATTACCTCCCCTCACCTTGTTACTGAACCTTTCATATTATTCTTATAAGTTTTCTGATAGGATTGGCTTCTTAGTGGCTACGCACAGAGAACGAAGTAAGGAACGGATACGGCGTCTGTGCCGTGCCTTTTATATCTTCTTAGCTCGCAAGGCTCTAAGAAGACGTGCTGTCGTTCAAATAGTAAACACGGTATGTTGAGAACAAAAAAAAAAGATTTGGTAAAATTGGTCCAGGCTTTGTTGAGTTATGCGCTTACCAAGACATTTTGATATAATTATTTTATTATAGATAATAATAATGCATTGTTACCTAGCCATAAATTTTTTAAACCCACAAACGAAACGCACACGCGTAAATGCCAACAATGAGAGATAAGACAAAAATATACCTAAATATCTCAGAATAAGAAATATTGTCACGAGACACATTCCCCACTCCTCTAAGTATCTGTAAGGATAACTAATAACTTGTCATATTGCCAATAATGAGTAAGTAATATGTAGTACCTTCATAATAGGGCAAAGCTCGTGTCGATAAGATGCCAATACGATAACACGCGTCAAGGGCCTAACGACGCCTGCCGTCCGCAAACAATGACCAAGACGGATAGCTGTTGCGAATACGGGATTATTAGGTATAATCACACCATCTCTGTTATAAAATTATCACCAACTTTACGAAATCACCCAGCATCAAAACATAGTATGAAGCAAAGTCCCGTCATTGTCTATCGCTATTGGTGTTTAAATCTTTAAAATCATGCAACGGTTTTTGATGCATTTTTTTTAATACATAGAGTGTTAAGAGAAAGGTTTTAATATAACTAGTCAACCCGGCGAACTTCGTACCGCCTTACCTATTTCTATGTTGTCATGTATTATTCTTATAAACCTTCCTCTTGTTTGAATGACTTTATCTATTAAAAAAACCTCATCAAAATCCGTTGCATCCGTTTTACGCGCTCCCCTACACTCCCCAAGGAACCTACGTGCAAAATTTCAGCCCGCTACGCCCAGTAGTTTAGGCTCTGCGTTGTCTTTCAGTCAGTCAGTCAGTAACGGAAGAGTTTTATATATATTGATTGATACATGCACAACATAAGTAATAGGTTTGGTAATACGAAGTTCGCCAGGTCGACTAGTTCTTTAATAAATCGCATTTTTCTCGGCACCTACCTCTACCTCTGACAGCGTCAGACAAATTATGAAGCATCAGAGAGTGAGCAAACAAGTCTAGACTAGAGAAATATCATAATTTCCCTCCGGACACTTCAGCTCCGCTAAACGGACTCCTGAAATAATAACGAGTTACAGAGAGCCGTACGACGCCGACGGTCGACGCCCGGTGGTGTGATAGTAACTGATTTCATCTTAGTTAGTATTGTGTGGTTATGAACCATAGACATAATAGAACGCTACGCTCAAGTTTTGAAAATCAATCGAGAATGGTCAAAAAGACACGAGACTGGTCGTCTTTTCGACAGTTTGATAGGCTTGTAAGTTATAAATATTTAACAAACTATCGGACGCACTTCGGACGCGCTTTGGACGCTGATATAAGACATCCAGCCGACAGATCTCTATCAGACGACGTAACGCCTAATTATTGTTTATATACCTATTACTCAATAAGCAGCGTATAATAGTTAAATTGGTTTACATCTTTATTGAAAATTGTTGCATCAGTTTCATATCAATGTGAACCAAGCAAGCCTGAGCTTGAGGGAAAAATGATTATGTACCTAATGGCCTAATGTACTATGGCAGAAATCAAAAATATGCATCACATAAACCACTAGATAATCTTGCTTGTTTTTTTTTAGGCTATGTTGTGTAGCTTACAGGATAATGATCTTAGAAACATTCGTTTGTGAAACTAAAAGTGGCCACTTTAGGCAATTTTAACAAACGAATACTTCTAAGATCATTATCCTGATCCTTAGAAATTCTTAGAGAGCCTTAAAAATTCAAAGCAAGATTATCTAGGGCGACATCGACGCATATTTTTGATTTCGGCCATGGTTTGGACTAGAAGATATAATTATTTATCGGAAGTGGCGCTAGTATCGCATCGTCTGGCGCGTTAAGAATCATAAAATATCAGATACGTAAAACCTGTGATCCAGATAAAAGTAACTAAATATGAAAAAACTAAAAGACCTTTTGAACCAGTTATTTTGTACATTTACATCAGGGACTCTAGTCTCTTAAACTTACGATTATACTTCTATTCTATTATTATTCTACTATTACTCTATTACGATTGTGTCAAAAATTGCGAGTCTCGTAACTTTGATCGATCATATAGTATAGCAATAGAATATGAATAGCAAGCTATAGAATAATATGGGATTTTTTTACCTAAATAGTGAATCCGGTTTTAGTAGACGAAATTGAAACGGGCGTAGTGCAACTGTCACTTAATATCAATCATTATTGACATATATAATGTCAGTCGAACGTAATCATAACATTATCTTATTTTGGAGCAGACTACCCTTTTTGGTCAATTCCAATCTGTTGCGATACTACTGCTATAGTTATAGCTAAATTGATTACGAGACTACCAAATGTGTATTTTCTTGCGATTAACGTACTGTTTCTACTCTACTTTTATTCGATAGTTACGTTTTGCGCGATGAGACTAAGGGCCCAGATTCTCGGAAAAAACAACATTTTATTTTCTGCTGAGTAGATTGTCCGCCATTTTTTCATTTGTCTCATCTGCGTGAGTGATTGCCTAAAGTTCAAAATAACAAAAACAACTGTTTCCAATTATGAATATTTTTTAGACAAATAGAAATATGATTGTGTACCTTGTGTTGGTACCTATTATTTTTTAGCGTAGATACAATGTTATGATTAAACTGATAATAAATTCTTCTCAGACGAAAAACAGCCTCCCCCACAGATACAAGAACAACCATTGCGAGAGAAGAGTTGCCTAAATAGCCATGTTTCGCCTTAGAGGCTTGATTTTCTGAGCGAAAAAAAGGCAGGTTAGCGATCGTATCATATGGCTCTCACTTTTCTTCAGGGTTTCAATTTCCCGCTTGGTGCCCGTACTTCGCGTGTTTCCAAAGTCGCCTTTTACGACACCCACGGCCAGAGGATGGGGTGCTAGAATTCTGTGCCGCCACCACACTTCGAAACTAAGAAAAAAAAAAACAAAAGTTTAAATAAAAAAAACAAGATTTCAACGCTGCTTATTTTAGATTTTAGGTAAGCTTAAGAGGAATTTCACAATTATCACGAGACATAAAATGAGACATGAAACATTCTAACAAAAATAAAGATGACGGGTCCTTCTCACTCTCCAGTGTATTACCTACTCGACAAATAAATAAATAAACTTTCAATATTTTTGTTCGCAAACTAATCTTAGCAAAGAGCATTTTGTTTTCATACAAACAAGGTTAAGAGAATGTTATTTATTACTAGAGCTGAAGTTTTGATTTGCGACGTCACTTCTTGGCAACTCTCTGTATTATTTAATTAGGACGAGTAATAGTTTCACATTATTTGTAAAAGCCGGCCGCCTCCGTAGCTCAGTGGCATAGCGCGTCGCGCCTTTGATTAGGGCACGGAAGGTTGTGGGTTCGATCCCCGCAGAAAACACCACATATTGACTTCTCACAAAAATCACGTTGTGGTTGTTTTCGGTTGGATAGGACATTGCAGGCTTGAATCACCTGATTGTCCGAAAAGTAAGATGATTCCGTGCTTCGGAAGGCACGTTAAGCCGTTGGTCCCGGCCGCAGTAGTGGTCGTTATAGCCGCGGCGACAAGCTGGCCCCTTGTCACGTTGGTAATAAAGCATAAAATCGGCTAAACGTGGGTCCGGCTCTTGAGTTGGTACCTCTGCCTAACCCTTCGGGGAATAAAAGGCGTGATATTATGTATTATGTATGTATGACAAGTATTATTTGTAACGACTATTAATTTCAATAAAAAATCCATTTGTAACAAAAGAGATCTAAATTAAATGACTATCTAATAGATTGATGTAGTATTTGTATAATCAGACGGTGATGACGTCACACGGTCGCTAGGGGATACCAGCCCTCGCAGCACGACGGACTATTTGGCGAATCTAACTGTCACTTTTAATCTCTTTTGACATTTCAATGCGGGAAAATGTATGGAGATGATCGACAAAAGTGACAGATAGATACGACAAAGTCGACAATTTGTCCGTCATGCTGCGGGGGCAGGTCGTAAGGTCGTCGCGCACCGCACGGATCGTTCTTCTTGAGTAATATTAAGTAGTAAGTTACTGGGTGTAACTAAGGCATTTATTTGGTGAATCTCTTCTTCTTATCCTCTTATCCCTAATCAGGGACATAGGGCTCGAATTAAAGCTTTCCAGCTCGACCGGTCTTGCGCCTGCTGCTCCAGTTTATCCCAGCTTAGGTCGAGGGAGGCGGCTTCCTGGTCCACTGTGCGGCGCCAGGTTTGGTTCGGGCGTCCTCTCCGACGTCTTCCACTTGGGTTCCATCTGAGAGCAGCTTTGGAGAGGTTTTCTTTCGGTCTTATTTGGTGAATAGCGAAAATAGACAAAGTTCAGAATTAGGAGTTTAGAACGTACTCGGGCGTATTTTTGTTTATAATAATGTTAAATTTGATTGTGCCGCTTACCACTCTACATCGACAATTCCCCGCCGCTTGCCGGTAAGTCGTGAATGGGGGTTGTAATAAACTATTTACCCCCAAAAAAGTCTATGAATAATACATTTATGAACATGGATAAATATTCAATATGAAAAAAAAAAAAATTATTAGCCCCCAAAATAAGTGCAAACTTGTATGATTAAACTTTGTGTGTTACAAAATCGATACCATAACTAATATTTGAGGAGCAAGTCGTTATGATAATAGGAAATAGAAATTTAACATAACGGACGTATAATTTCCCGCGTTGCTAATTCCGCCGCTAGAGGGCGGGTTGCATTAGCGCGGCACCGCCTTAACGAGCGCAGCCGCACGGATTTAAGCTGAGTTCATCTTAGAAATATTTTTCAAATACATAAAAAAAAAATTATATTATTTAAGTAATAGATATTCCCGCGACTTTTTCCGCGTGAAATGGTGACTTTTCCATAATTTCTTTTTAAAACCAACATTTGCTTAATCGGTCTAGCCGTTATCAAGTTTTAGCGAGACAAGCAAACAGCGTTTGTTTTTATATTATGTAAATTTCATCAAGGTTTAAATATAAACCTTGTTTAAAAAACTGAAGTTAATAACATAACATAACATAATATCACGCCTTTTATTCCCCGAAGGGTTAGGCAGAGGTACCAGCTCAAGAGCCGGACCCACGTTTAGCCGATTTTATGCTTTATTACCAACGTGACAAGGGGCCAGCTTGTCGCCGCGGTTATAACGACCACTACTGTGGCCGGGACCAACGGCTTAACGTGCCTTCCGAAGCACGGAATCATCTTACTTTTCGGACAATCAGGTGATTCAAGCCTGCAATGTCCTATCCAACCGAAAACAACCACAACGTGATTTTTGTGAGAAATCAATATGTGGTGTTTTCTGCGGGGATCGAACCCACAACCTGCCGTGCCCTTATCAAAGGCGCGACGCGCTACGCCACTGAGCTACGGAGACGGTTAAGTGAATATAACTAGAATTCGAAAATTTATCCAAAGCTTAGTACATTGTTGCCGCAGGAAGTGCCAAAATTACTCCCCTTAATAAGTAATTATGCAAAATAGACAAAAGTGCTTCAAATGGAGTAACTTCCTTAATTAACAGAAGGAAGGTTCTGACGACGAGGTGGTACTTACATTGTTCAAAATAAGTAAGTAATGACAATTCAAAATAAATACCCATCCCATCACGGTCAGAGCCCCTTACAGGGAAAACCTGTATCTAGGGTGTTCGTAACTCATACTAATATGTGTAGAGTAGACACACCCAGACCCCAGAAACCAAAAATCGATCAGAATCAGAATCATTTATTTGTTATCACAGGTCAGGTATGTACAGATTTAATGTATTACAACAGAGTATCACTGTGATATACCTATTTTATTACGTATACAAATATTATTTACTTACTTATAGCCTTAAGTAATTAAAGCTGTGATCAACTAAATAGGTTTATAACTTTAATAAAACTTTTGATTGTATCAGTACGCCGTTACTTCTGGCAAAGCTGGAATACTATGGTTTCGATGCAGGCGCATTAAACTGGTTTTACAGCTACCTCACTGACCGCTCGCAACAGGTTTCATTACCTTGTGATGATGGGACTCAGTTGCTTTCCAGGTGTGTCCCGGTGAGGCGAGGGGTGCCCCAAGGATCCATAATCGGGCCTTTACTTTTTATAATTTACTGCGCTGATCTCGTTAAAAGCATTAATCACTCCGGGTATCACATTTATGCTGACGACCTCCAGCTACGTCTTTCTATTGCTGTGTGTGATGTCGAGGGCGCTGTGCGATGTTTAAACAGTGATCTGGAAAATGTGTCAGTTTGGGCATCCAAAAATGCGTTGGTTTTGAATGCTTCTAAATCCAAGTTCATGGTTTTTGGCTCAAAACAGCAAACTGACTATCTAAACCGAAAAAAAATTACTCTACAGATTGATGGGGTTCCGCTGGAGCAAGTGTCAGAAGCACGTAATTTGGGTATCTTAATGGACAGTGGTCTTCGATTTGAAAGTCACGTTCTAGAACTTTTGCGAGGTTGTTTCTATAGACTTAAAGTGCTGTACGGTGTCAGAGACTACCTGTCCGTTGATATTCGTATCAAACTTTGTGAGAGTCTAATTTTATCAAAATTGAACTATTGCCTATCTGTTTATGGTCCATGTCTTTATAAAAAAAACTTCACGTCTGTTACAAAGAATTCAAAATGCGTGCGCGCGTTTTTGCTTTAAAATTCCACCACGCTCACCCGTAACACCTTATTTAAACAATGCTAATCTTTTAAAAATTGAGGGTAGGATACAATTGATGCTATCGACTCTAATGTTTGGCATAATTAAAACTAAAGAACCGGAATATCTTTATAATAAATTGGAATGGCGATCAGCTAGCTTTAAGAGAGAATGTGCTAAAGTTTTTCGTACTCCAGCCCATAAAACTGTCGCTTTCAGAGGAAGTTTTAGGTATCAAGCCACCTCATGCTGGAACAACATACCACCACCCCTACGCAGCCTAAATTCCAAGCTGACGTTCAAGAAAAAATTAAAGAATTATTTGTTGACACAACAGAAGGAGCTATCTTGAACGACCATTGACTCACACTTTTTTTTTAAATTCTCATCTACAGAACAAACGTCTTTTCTTTTAAAATACCAAGCTTCCTAAAATTTTTGTACTTTTACTAATAATTAGTTACCACATAATATAAGAATATTTATACGTCCAACTTTTTAATATTAAATACTATTTTGTCATATAAAATAATACACTTTATTATTATGCAAAGACCTAATTACCTACTATGTAGATTGAATACTGTAATTATTATGTTTATAATACATACATATAGCTATATTATATATATTTCATTATTATATTTATTTAGATATGCATGTGCATGCGCTTTGGGTTTCGGGTTTTTTACTCTGGGTCCTGGCTGAAAATCAGCGTTACAGATATTATGTTTGTAGCACATGCTGAGTCAGAGCCCTTTCTGTGATGCGGTTACAGTGCAATTATAAAATTGTATAGATAGAGCCAAATAAATGTTCAACCTTTTTATGTTATCTCTAAGTTTGTTTTTCCTTTTTTATATGTTGTAAATGTTGTAATCTGTAACTGTTTCATCGAATAAATATGTTAATCAATCAATCAATCAATCAAAACAATTAGAAAACATAACAAAAAGTGATCTTTCGTTCATTCGGCTAGAAACATGAAATCGATATCGTCTTAATATATTATAACATAACAATATTCGCCTTGGCAGAGAAACGAAACCTAAAAATGGTTGTCTAAATAAAAAAATAAAACAATAAATAAGTGGTATTGTGCGTTCCAGATACCGTCAAATTGCATTAGCTTGTGCTTAAGATTTTTAACCAGTCTTGCATAATTATGTCGTAGTAAGATTGGATAGTTAGATTTTTGCAAAAAAAACTAGGGATTTTGCGAAAACCCGGATGATTTGATATAAGCATTACTATTTTTCAATAATCCTGACATTAAGCAGTTTTTTTTTGCAAAAAACCTAGTATAATTGAAAACTTTGAAACCTTCCTTAACCCTGATTGGCTAGATTAGTAAACTCTTATTCTGATTGGTTCGTTAAAATATCATTTGACGCTACAGAGAACCAATCAGAATAAGAGTTTACTAATCTAGCCAATCAGGGTTAAGGCAGGTTTCAGATTTTTCAATTATATTAGGTTTTTTTGCAATAAAAAAAAAATTAATGCTTATATCAAATTATCCGGGTTTTCGGGAAATCCCTAGTTTTTTTTTGCAAAAAACCTAATTATCCAATCTTACTACGACACATATATGCATCGGATGTCTGCGGCTACACAGTCAAACAACAAGCACAGCCACGCCGGTGACGCCGCTATTCAATGTTACACAGCGGTATACATAACTTCGTGGAACGTTAACTATGAATGAGTACTTAATCCACTAAATATTGAATTATTTACGAGCTTATTTAGCACATGAAAGCGATTGAATCAATGCCCGCTGTTGTTCTGACAACAATACCCGCCATCAACTAGTCATGGATAGGAAAATGCACCTTGGAACGTAATTATACATTCATACATAACGTCACGCTTGTTTCCCATAGAGGAAGGCAGAAAAAATTGATTAATTACAACTTGCTACGATTCTAAAAAAGATAGATCTCTTTATTGTACAAAAAAAAAATATATATATACATTAGTAAGTTTACAAAAAGCGACCTTATCGCTTTAAGCTACTTTAAAATTGTTATTTCTTCTTGATCAGTCCACGAGAATCATAGATTATCAGCGTCCGGAGACTTTTCCTTTCCTTTCGCTTAGCTGCTATCAGCTTCGTGCTCTGGGAGGGCATGTTGTTCCCTCCGCTACTTTAAAATACTTATTTCTTCTTAAACAGTCTACGGGAACCATATATTATCAGCGTCCGGAGACCTTTCCTTTCGCTTAGCTGCTATCAGCTTCGTTCTCGGGGAGGGCATGTTGTTCCCTCCCCGGCTCGCCTTTGGAGCTGCGCCGGCACAGTGCCACAAGCTGTGCCGCCGCCTTCTCGGGGCGGTTTGGTGAGCCTGCGTGCCGCATATCTTACAAACCATTGTTTGACTGCTCCGTAGCTCAGTTGGCCGTGATGTGGACTGAGGAGCGTATGTGCACCTGGGTTCGATTCCCGGGGCGGGGCGAATATTGTTATGATGAATATCGATGTTTTTTCCCCGATCTTGGGTGTATTGTTCATCTCTGAGTATGTTTCGGGCACCCTAGATACAGGTTCTACCTAGTTAGGTGCTTTGAGTGTGACATGTTATTGTGATAAAACCAAAATTTATTTAGAAAGGTAAATACTAAAAATAACAAAATGAAATTATCTTTCTTGGAAAAATCACCGTAGCATCAGCTCTATTTTCAGACAAGCCCGCTAAACTATTTTAGCGTAGGTCTCGTCGCTAATGTATTTAATTAAGTTTGTTTAAACGAACTTCTAAATCCGCCAAGACGAATCAAATTAAAGTAAGAACGAATACTTCTTGAAATTGTTCAAGTTGTGTGGGCAGCAGCGGGGGTGAAGGAGCGGCGCGGGGGCTGGTGCTTCCGATCTATCTCAAACTAATCCTTGAAATAGAAAACGTGGATAATTTTCTCATCGCGACTTATTTCTCTTTTCAATCAGCTTTCCTAAAGATAAATTATCGAATTTAATTTAAAGAACTATAACTTTAATCAACCTGTTTAGTAAGTTTTTGAAATTTTGTTATGTGTTTTAGATTAGGGTATTATAAGTTTTATTACAAGCTACTCTCTATGATATAAAAATAACAATAATAATTTGTTTTTAAAACTCCAAAATTTTAAAAATAATTATTAGGACTCTGCGTATTCCTAACGTAACATTAGACGCTTGGTCTTTTTATCAAAAATCACAAAAACGCACAGATTTTTTTGGTATCCCACACTCAATAAAAACCATGAATTCCTTCATGATGGCAAAATAAACTTCGAACAAACATGCTCTCAAAGAGGACAATGCCAATTGAACGGTCGCGCCAAAAGGCTCAATTTCAAAGGGTCGGTTTTAAAACAGATCACAAAAGTGACGTTTAATCAAACAGCTCGTGGGCGTCGTTCCCCCCTCGCCCCTGCCTCAGCCCGCCCACACCCCTTGACACTCAATTAATGGCTAACGAGACAATGGCTTTTGTTTCAGGTAAGAGACCCGCGGTCCCCAGGGACGTGCCCGCCGCCGCGGGACAGGCGACTGATCAAAACTGACAGTTCTACTTATAACGGGCGGTAACTGAGATATATTTTAGACATTATCTATAAGCTTTCTTCATATTTAGCATAATATAAACCCAGTGCTAGGCTGGACAATTTCCTGACAATTTTTTTTAAGGTTAGCTCTATCGGCTGTTGAGTCTCATAATCATACAATGTCTTTATACCATCGGTCCGTCTGGCTGGTGGTCTGCCTACATACACATCTCTTGGTTTCCAGTCAAGAACGGCTTTGCTCCACTTAAACTTTTTCAGAGGGTTGCCAGGAAGAAATATCTTCTAGCAATAAGGTCGCCCATTGCTTGCAATTTTTATTATTTGTACCTTAAACTGTATATAAGTACATTTGCATAAGTATCCTTTTTTATGCAACAAAGTGTATTTGATTCTATTCTATTCTATATGATAAAGTTAACCATGCCATGGCAATAAGTTAGCACGATCGTGATATAAACCTGTGAAGCATTAAACTTGCGACATGACACGAATTTGTATCACATGCGTGCTAAGGTAGTCCCAAAAATGGGCACAGAATTGCGGAAATAAATATTGTAACTAGTGCCCTGACACCTCGGACACTTCATAGAAAATAGCGCGTTGCTTCGCGCACATCCGAAACTCGTGTACGTGCACGCGTATCATGCTTGTGTGAGTGAGATGAGACGTGCGACACCGCTTTATTTGTAACGAGCAGTCCCGGCTTACTTTGTTACGCCATAGAATATAAGATACTACTAAAGACTTGGCTCTATAGACTATGTTCTTTTGACTGCCCAGAATGGGCGAATAAAGAAACAAACAACAACAATAAACCACTTGTCAAAATATGTAAACAACGGAAAAAATATTGCACCTTGGGTGACTTTATTCGAGTTTAAGTAAGGATCCCTAATTATTTTGAAAATCTAATATAGCCTATGACACTCGGGGTTAATGTAGCTTCCTACCAGTAAAAGAATTTTTCAAATCAGTTCAGTATTTCCGGAGCCTATTTGTTACAAACAAACAAACAAATCTTTCTTCTTTATAATATTGGTATAGATAAGCGGTAACTGAGAGGTAACCGAGAGCGCGGGAGCCGCACTTACTGTGGATAAGGAGGTGGGTAGCATTTCGGTAAAGTACTTGCACGGAATCCACATCGCGGTGGGTTGCAGTTTAGGTCAGTACGAATTGATTTGGTTCAGTAAAATTTTGTCCTATGTCGCTGCGTTTTCGCGTTACAGCGGATTGAACTTGTCAAAAAAAAAACTATGCTAAATCATTTGCACGTGTCTGCCTTTGGGGTTCATGGTTACAATCATCGTGAAACTAAATAAAATCGAAAAGGCAGACAGGCACTGAGGGAGACAGGGCGGGCCCATACTGTATGTAGTACTATTTATTATACTGTGATAGAGGTCACGTGTCGGAGCTAAAAAGTCACGTCTGGGGCTAGTGCGAGCACAACTTTGTCAGGATTTACTAATCTACAAATGGTTTGTGTAAACGAGTTGGGCTTGGCCGTAGGGTTGAATTTGAATTTTGATTCGGTTTAACAACAATGTATGATACGATTGTAATAAAGGATACACGTTCGGAGACTACTAAAATCTTTATGACGCTTGGTTTGATTGCTAATAATATGTTTTTAATAATCATAAACTAGCTGTCCCGGCGAACTTTATATCACGCCTTAAAATTTGTATTAGAAAAAGAAATTGTTACTTTTACTAACTTTTCTCAATTTTTCCGTTTTTTCTTACCTTTTAAACCTTCCCTGGACTACTACGGATATTTCAAGTACAAATTAACATAATCGGCCCGGCCGTTTTCGAGTTTTAGCGAGACTAACAAACCACGATTCATTTTTATCTATATCAACATCATCATCATCATCAGCCTGTAAGAGCCCACTGCTGGACATAGGCCTCTTCTCTCCATCTCGAGGAGGATTCCCTGCTTTATTATAAGGTTAGTATTTGACCTGATTCCATAATATTAGTAATAAGAGGCTGCCCCGCGGTTTCACACGCGCAAGATTTCTCATAAACACAAAAAAAAAACTTTTTCCCGTTCCCATGGGAATTTCGGGAAATCCTTTCTTTATCTATATAGTATAAATAAATAATAATAATATAACGTGGTTAAAATAAAATCAGTTCAAAAACTCTGCAAATAACGTAAATCGAAAGCAACTAACTACCTAACTTAAAAGAAACATTTTCAAAACACAATTTGCTTTGCAAATTGACGTATATATATATTCACAATTTATTTTTTTATGCAATTCGTACCTAAATGTAGAATTTCAAAATTTAACCACCTGCGTTTCCGATAGGTAGGTACATGATTAAATTTTCTTTTGGTTATGCTAATATAATGTGCAGCAGAGGTCTTTAGTGAAATTGGCTTCTGTTAAGTTTTCATGTTAATAACAGAAATTACATAACATACTTCCGAAGATAGGTAAGAAGCCAGAGAAAGGAAGTTAATGAATTCATTGATTTCGATTTGAATAGTAATATAAAGGTTACATCAGATTAGTTCCGGGTTCCGCCACCGCTGGCTCCAGGCTCCAGCTACAGGCTACAGGCAATACACTCAGCAGGATTTACGAGATCCGCTTGTTTGTCCGCTCACAATTAACTGATTGACTCGAATAATTCACCAGTAAATATAGTTAACGCCGGATTTACTAGATAGCTGAAAATGCGTGATCTATTGAGGATATTTGGCCGAGCAAACAAACAAACAGGCTAAAAGGTTACAAATGTCAATAGTGGCCTTTTGAAGTAATATCTCTCGACAAAACTATTTAATGATTATGATTAAAATTATAGAAATACTTATTTAAACCAATCATGTATACCGTTTCATCCAGTTTGTGTAGGTACCTAATAATAATTTTTAACATTGTATTATTATGTTTTCGTTCTATCTATTCTATAGTTTTAAAAATAATATAAAAGTGAGATCAAAGCGGATACTAAAATAATTGCAACTCTCTCGAATTTATCTCAATATTTTGTTAGACTTTCTTCGCAATTAAGAGCGAGTCGGAGCTTAGCTCCTTTTTATATTCATTTAAAATGCAAAAAGAGAAAAAACTTGAAACGCTAATTATCGTACCGTTTTTCCGCAAAACGTTGTTATTGCGCGCGCGGGTGTAAACACGTTTTTAAATCCGTGAATAAAAAGTTACTTTTTACCCCCGCCCCTTGCGGAGGCGGGGGCGGCGCGGATCGTGCCATGATGGATAAATATTTATGAGGGGCACACATGCTATCTCGCGAGTTTACCCCTCTTCCAGTTACAGTTGTTGATAGTTCTACAGACAGCGCTTCTAAAATTGAATTTGTAAAAGATAGTGCGAGGAACGAATAATATTTATTTCCTGCACCATGGTGACGGCTGCGGAAGTACACTGGATGAAGCTCGCTCAATGGCGTTCTGTGAGGGAGGCCTATGTCTAGCGGTGGACGACTTTCGGCTGAAATGATGATGATGAATATTTATTTAAAGTGTAATAACAAAAGTTAAAAATTCCCTAGACAATCTTTATGATAGACTATGTAAACATATTTCGATAGGACTCTTGAAGCAGTTATTGCGCATTGACGGCTTCAGAGCTTTATGCATATTCGAGAGATTCAATAAAATTAGTACTATATTTGTGTATAGCTTTTAGGTTAAAAACCAAAGAAAGCTACCAAGTGTTGCTAAAAACGGCCACTTTTGGCAACAATCTGTAGCTTTATTTAGTCTTTAACTTAAAAGCTATAATAACGGTACTCTAAAAATACATTAATACAATCACCTAGTGAAATACAGTTTCATATTTTTATAATTTGCCATAATTAGGAAGATATGATTTTTTTCGCGGGTGGCTTGTTACTTTAGCTGTGCTATTATGCCTCTTAAGGAACGAGAAAAAGATAATCCTTTGATCTCATCTTTGATAAAATGAAGCAAGAAGGCGCGAGACTTCATCGGCAGTGGCCGCCCCCGCCCCGCACCACCCCGCCGCCGCCGCCGCAGCGTTGACCGGGAAATAGATTTCCCGTCCCCTTTGACGTGCTTTAAATATTTGCAGCGCTTCAACTTCTTTTCAATTTGGTTTCCATTTCCGTCTGAACTTTTTATGCAGACTGCAACAGCTAGTAGTAGTAGTAGGCAAGCAACAGATAGTATCAAAGTACTGAGTTCAACAACAATTTTTGACCGACGAAAAAAAAAGGAGGAGGTACTCAATTCGACACGTATATTATACACAGATTCCTCGTACAAAGATCACTAAATTAGGTACCTTAAATTTAAAGAAATAACCAAAATTCGTGCGCTGCCGCGCATCAATCTTTACGTACCTAATTGAGGAATTTGCTTGTGTGGCGCGCCGACTTAAAATTACTTAGTATACCCTACATTACTTTCAGAACTTAGTAATTCGATTATTATTTTATGCTTTTCAGTTTTTTTTTCGGCGGTTTTATTTTTTGATAAAAAGTTTTATAAAATATTTAGTCTCCATTAAGGTATTAAAAACTATATTAAGAGACCCAATCATCCTCGATATAAAATACAGAAAATCGTGAACTATACATAGATGCAATTTAAAAATTGCAATAACTTATAACTTTATACTTATAAATAGGGATGATTCAGCGTCTGAAATACGGGCACTTTTTTAAAACCTTTTGAAACAGGCAGGACGCTCGCCGGTGGATTATGAAATGTAGTCAGCTTTTAATGCCAGCTTTTCATGAGCTACTTAGCATTTAATTTCACAGTTTTAAATTCGGAATTTCGCAGATTCAATGTTGAAAAAATATCTTGACTTACGATTAAATAAAAGACGTTGACACTTCAGGTACCATACTATACGTATTATAATTAGATGTTCTTATTCATTTATTACTATTTGAATTATAACCTAATTTTAACATTTGTTTTTCGTTCTAATGTCACAAAAAAGCTTTAGTTATAATAAACTAATATTATAATGATAATCCTACCACGATGCTAGGCAAATATCAAAAATGTGGCACAGTATGACACTAGATAATCAGGCTTAGTATTTTTTGAGCACAGTAAAAAAGTCCTAACTTAAAAGAACAAAAAAATATACACAGATTGTTGCTAAAAGTAGCCACTTTTAGCAACACTTTGTAGGTTCTTTGGTCTTTAACCTAAAAGTTATACAACAGTGCCCTAAAAATACTAGGCTACATTATCTAGTGTCATACTGTGCCACATTTTTGATATTTGTCTTAGTTTAGAAGATTTTTTTTTCACGAATGGCGCTAGCATCGCTGTAAACTGGATCTTGAAGCTGGAAAAAAAATGTTATGAAAAGAATGAACAATTTTCTACATAGATAAAAATAGTTTTTATTGATAAAAGCAGAATTGCACTAACTTTATGCTTCGCAACAATATTAGATGAACATGAATAATGCATTTTAGATACTAAATATAATGATCAAAATACGTCGAAAAAAAAAATAGCTTTAAGTGGAATCTCGCCCCTGTTAAGTACCTACGTGTCGGTACATTGTTTTCAGCAGATTATTGTTGGGAGAACTTTCCTGACTGGAAACGTGAATTCCTTTGGCCGCGTTTGAAGTGGGCTGGAACTCGCGCCGCCGGAATTAGGCTACTCTGCCTACATTTAATAATAAAAATAAAAATAATAATTTATTTAATTCAATCAGGTTTACATACTCAAAGTTAATAAGTTATACAAAAAATTTTTATAGCTATTTCTTTACAACTAAAGAAAGGCTTAAAAATCATTATTTGAGGGTAGTGTTTGCTAGCGATTCCCGCACTAGGCACAGGCCTGTATCGCGGAAATCAAAACAACGATTGCCACGGAAAGTGATATAGCGTTTTCGCGACCCGCTCTATTCGTTTCTTAATAATTACAAATTGATGTTTTATTATAAATACAAAATGAAGTAATTGATTTATAATAAATTAAAATGAAGTAAAACTATAATAAATTAAAATGAATTAAATATAGTTATTCATGCAAAAATATATTAAGAAATTAATCATGCAGTGTTAAAAAAAAAAAAAAAAAAATTAAATTTAATAAGTAATTGTAATAAAATAAGATTCTCAATTATTATTGTTAAATTACGTATAAATTATATATGAAAAGTATATATGTATTGATTTAATTTTAATTTTAACCACGTTTATCATTTTATAAAATTATCAATCAAGTAGCGGATTGAATAAAATTTTCGATCTTTTCGTAGTCCAGTTGCTGCAGCCAAGTGTATAAAGTAATTTTAAATTTAAATTCATTGTCCATTTTAATATCTGGTAATAATACTATTTTATTGAAAAGGAATATATGCATAAAGGCACTATGTCGTTTAGCGAAAGTTGATTTTATAGTAGGCAGAGGAATTTTGTAGACTCGCTTTTTTAATGCTTTACTGTGTAAATCAGTTTTTATTATAAACTTACGAAATTTAATTAAAGATTTAAATATATATAGACCACGAACATTGAGTAAACTCGCATCCTTATAGAGATCAGTTGTTGGATACAGAAACTTTTTTCCCAGCATAACCTTCAACAAAGACCTTTGAGCTCTTTCGCAGGTGATCATATAGGTCTTAGCTGCTCCGCCCCAGACGGGTATGCAGTAAGCTATGACTGATTCACAGATCATCTTGTAGACCCTTATTAAAAGCAATTTCTCAACACTGTGACGAAGCGACTTCATAATAAATATAAGTTTGCGAATCTTCCCAGAAAGTATTATTATATGATCTTTGAATGACATGTGCTGGTCAATACATATTCCCAGATACTTTATAGTTTTGCTATTTTGGATTACAGAACACAAACATAAATCAGCAGACTTTAAACAAAACTCACTTTTATGCAGTTTTATGCCAGGTGTCAAAGAAGGCGCAGAAGCCACCGTCTTGTGAAAGGCTATGTATTTTGTCTTGGTTATATTTAAGGTAAGAAGATTATTCTGAAGCCAACTATTGATTCCCGCCATCCCAATCTCTGCCGTATGATAAACCTCTTCCCATGTATCGCCGTGAAATACAATAGCAGTGTCATCAGCGTAACAAAAAATACTTGCTTGACCTATTTCAGTTTTGATAATGCCATCAATGTAAATCAAGAACAGCGTGGGTCCCAGAATGCTGCCCTGAGGCACACCAAAATTGATATCCATTTTACAGCTCTTAGTTTCGCCTATCCTAACGATTTGCTTACGATTTGTGAGATATGACACAAACCAATCCAACACAATGCCTCTGACACCAATACACTCCAGTTTGCGCAGCAAAATGGGAATGGATACAGTGTCAAAGGCCTTGGCAAGATCTAAAAATATTCCTAGAACTCGTTTATTGCGGTCCATCATACTAACGACATTATTACACAGAGCAGTTACAGCATCTTCGGACGAGATGCAACGACGAAAGCCAAATTGGTTGGTCTGCAACAAATGATTATTCTCTAGGTATTCCATGAGTCGATTATTCACGAGTTTTTCCAAAATTTTGGAAAGCGAGGACAGCAGAGAGATCGGTCTGTAATTAGTTGGATCATCTTTATTCCCCGCTTTGTAGATTGGGCAAACAACCGAAGTCTTCCAACTGGCTGGAAATTCTCCAGAGACAATGCTTATATTGCAAATATGAGTTAATGGAGCAGTGACATAATTATTTAACTGTTTAAGTAATTTATTACTAATAGCGTCTGGTCCAGAAGCACCCGACGATTTTAAATTACGGATTAAAGATGATACCTCTGATTCATCTGTGGGATTCATAAAGAAAGAACGTTTGATGCCAGTGCATGTAGAAATTTTTGAAGCTAAGGATTCTTCAGATTCATCAAGATACTCAAGAATATTACGAGCAAGTTTTTCGCCAATAGTTGAAAAATAGGAATTAACCGAATTAATTGATTCTAAGGGAGTTTGTTTGGATGCAAGTAATTCAGTCGCATGGGAATTTTTAGAGTCCATATGGCTGATGTTTTTGATAGTGGTCCAAAGTTTTTTATTATTATGAAGGCTTTCTTCAATTTCATTCCTTTCATATTCATGTTTTAGGTTTTGAAGTAGTGTATTACAAAAATTTCTGTAGCGTTTGTATACTAAGATAAGGGTGAGGTTTTCGGGGTTCTTTTTTACATTTGCATGCAGCTTATCTCTGTGGCGCATACATCTTACCAAACCCGGGGTAATCCACGGTTTGAGACAAAACTTGCTACGGCTTACTCGAACTGATTTAGTATTTCTTTCAATGATGGTAGTTAGTGTAGAAGTCAAAGCATGGGCAGCAATAGACGGGCTATCAGTGGAGTAGACCGATTCCCAACGACATTCCTTTACCTCCTCAAGAATCCCAGGTAAATTTAGGCGTAATATTGTTCTATTTTCTGGATTGATCTGGTTTTTGTTCCGAATACAGAGACATGTTAGAATAACATCGTGGTCTGTCAAGGAATTTCTGCACAACAGAGTGGAAATATTATTATTAGTTCTTGCAAAAGTGTGATCAAGACATGTTTTTATCCGTGTTGGTTTATTTACACACTGCAAGAGCCCATGAGAGGCCATGATGTCAAGGTAGTTATGCTTATGTTTAGAGGTATTTGTGGGCATTATATCAATGTTGAAATCACCTGTAAGTAGCAAGTTAGTTTTATTATTTAAGGTGTTTAATTGAGTATCTAGTGACGCAAGAAAATCACTGGGGTCATCGAAAGATGGAGAACGGTAAATTCCTATAAGAGAAACTAAATTAGGTAAAGTAAGAGCCAGACAATTGGCTTGCGCTATATCCAGTTCAGCTATCGTGACTTTCCATAAGGATCGTACATATATTACAACGCCACATGACTTATTGATAAACTTATGCGTTCTAAAAGAATTATAGCCCTCAATCACAGGAATAATCGAATGTTCTTGAAGCCAGCATTCAGTAAGGACAATTATATCAAATTCAGTTCCTATTCTCTTTAGAAGTACCAAGAGCTGATTAAAATTTCTATTTAGACTTCTGATATTGGCGGTCAGTGTATTAATGCTTTTCTTATTAATAAGGTGATTTTTGCAGTCTTCAGGCCTATCGACTATTATACAACGTGTTTCAAAAGTGTTTTCAAGATCTGTTATAATTTCATTAGCCATTTTCAAAGCAAAAATGTACAATATGCAACAAGTGCTTATACATATAAATTAAATCAGGCCTGAAACGAGACTGCAGAGTTATAGGGTAAAAATGTTTTGTAGAGTAAAAAATATAAATAATATTATTGATAATTAACACATAAAATTTAAGATGTCCAGCGAATAAATCATATAATAATGGTATTAGAATAAATTCATTGATTGAGAAGTTAATGTAAATAACTGTTGTGGTTAGACGTAGTACCTTTATATTGTTTTGTTTGAGAAATATAAAATAGTAAAAAAATGAAATAAATATTGCACTAGTTGTTAGTTGAAAGAGTTTGTCATGCATTAATATTATTCCTAAAATAACATGCAAATAAATGGCAATTTTTGAAAGCAGCCTAGCGTGGGAACCTTTAGCAAACATTTTTTGAAATTGCGGGATCAGTGACGGATGCAGAAATAGTACCAAAACGAGCTTCCAAATCAGCCTGACAAGCAATTCTATAGTTTGGCGTCTTTTCCGTTCTTTGCACAAAAATGGTCCCATTTCTTGTCCAACAGTACCGAAAGCCGCAACTACGGGCACGAAGGCGGGTTTGACGAAAAAGAGCTCGATTCTTTGGTGTTAATCGTTCGTTGATGTAGATGCTATGATGGTTATGGTTTCCAGGTTGTAGTCCCTCTGACGTAAGATTTCGTCGTGATTTTGCAGCATGGAGAATTTCTTCCTTCTTCTTATGCCTGGTTAGGCGAATCACAATCGGTCTGCATAGTGTCTTCTCTTGATTTGCCGTTTTACGAGATCCAACACGAAAAACTTGGTCAATGTCTTCGTCTTTGAGACTGACACCCACCTTATTAGCCACCAGTGAAACTATATGGGAGACATTTTCGTTATTTACATCGGGAACTCCGATGATTTCAATTTCGTTTCGTATATGATTTTGCGCCTGTGATTCCATGTTCTCCTGCAGCATGTTGATTTGCGCTTTCAGTTCTAAAATTTCTGAATCGCGTAGTTCGAGCCTTTTTTCAAGTTGCTCAATACAGTTTGATGATCGAGACAGTGCTGCAGTCACAGTAATAAGCTGGGATTTTATATCGCTTAAATCTTGTTTAATTTCGCGCAGATCTACAGAAAGGGTATCAGCTGAACCTTTTGTGTTGTCTCCTTGCTCGGTAGATGCTTGTGGTTTTGCCCGACTGCCCCGCAGCATGTTAATGTTGCTCATGGTAAAGGTGTCATTAATTCCAGCTTTAATACTGCGAACCGGGGTGCTGCTGTTATTGCTCTTCGGTACAGAACATTTACATTCCGGGCAACAGTAAGACTTCAGTTGTGATATAGTAAAACTGTCATAATCAGATTTATCAAGATTAAGACAAAGCAGGTGGTAACTATGCGAACACAGACAACAAACCATAAAATCCGGTTCCTTGATGTCCCCGCAGCACGCTTGACAACTTGAAGCCATAGCTATACTTTGTTTCGATTAGATGTTCTGGAAACTTGAGCGTGCGGATGAATCGCTAGGTTCGTGGCCACCGATTGTTTACTTATAAATGGCACGGTCCACCAAGTAGCGCGCGCGGAGGTTTCGTTTAAATTGGGGCTTTATATTATAAGGTTTAAGGTATAAAAATAGTTCAGATAGTAAAAATAATAAATTATAAAAATTAAGTGGACACGACTGTTCTAGTCAGCGGGTCGCGACTCGATGGATTTAAACTGTTAAACTGCTTACATAAAATACCTAGGCAGGAATTTCATACTTCATACTTGTTACATCATAACTAAATTTAACTAAATTGGTTATGCATTCTGCAACTTTATTTTATAGGTACTTAAATTGCAACTAAGCGTACATGTTTATTTTATACGAGCTTTCCCGGCTTACTTCGTTACGCCATAGAATATAAGATACTACAAAAGACTTGGCTCTATAGACTATGTTCTTTTGACCGCCCAGAATGGCCGAATAAAAAACAAACAACAACAACAAACCACCTGTCAAAATATGTAAACAACGGAAAAAATATTGCACCTTGGGTTACATTATTTGAGTTCTGGTAAGGATCCCTAATTTTTTGAAAATCTAATATAGCCTATGACACTCGGGGTTAATTTAGCTTCCTACCAGTGAAATAATTTTTCAAATCGGTTCAGTATTTCCGGAGCCTATTCGTTACAAACAAACAAATCTTTCCTCTTTATAATATTGGTATAGATTTAATACTAGTCGACCCGGCGAACTTTGTACCGCCTTACCTATTCCTATCTTGTGCATGTAATAAACTTATAAACCTTTTTCTTGGATCACTCTATCTAATAAAAAAAACCTCATCAAAATCCGTTGCATAGTTTTAAAGATATAAGCATGCATAGGGACAGACGCGTGAAGCGACTTTATTTTATACTGTGTATTGATGATTTTAATGGCCTGACTGACACAATGAGTTAACTTTTACCTATTTGCGCGTTATATTAGGAAACTTATCTATGTAATATGAAGTATTTATCTATACCAATATTATAAAGAGGAAAGATTTGTTTGTTTGTAACGAATAGGCTCCGGAAATACTAAACCGATTTGAAAAATTCTTTCACTGGTAGGAAGCTACATTAACCCCGAGTGTCATAGGCTATATTAGATTTTCAAAAAAATTAGGGATCCTTACTTAAACTTAAATAATGTAACCCAAGGTACAATATTTTTTTCATTGTTTACATATTTTGACAGGTGGTTTGTTGTTGTTGTTTGTACTTTTATTCGCCTATTCGGAGCAGTCAAAAGAACATAGTCTATAGAGCCAAGTCTTTTGTAGTATCTTATATTCTATGGCGTAACGAAGTAAGCCGGGACAGCTCGTAGCATCATAAATTCAATTTAAAAATAATATCAGCATAATAATATTTCAGCATAATTAAATTTAAAAAAGAAATTATTTAACTTCACTATGTTAAACGTCAGCAAGAAACCTAGAAGCACATGTTAAACTTGCGTATGGGGAGGTAGTTAGTACCGCAATGCACACGCCACAGAATTGCGTATATTCTGATGTTGAACGGTCCCAGTGCCCAGTCCCCAACTCCCCACATTGAGGAAGACTGCGAGCAATGCTCCCAAATGATCAGGGACCTAATTGTCTTATTTTGACATTGACTGAAGTACAGTGAATGTCAAAATAAATAACAGGACACTGACGGCGAAACACTTTCGTCTATGGTATCGTGCGTTTTAGACTATAACACCAAAAAACAAGAGCTATTTTGTAATACAGAAAAACCGGAAGTGTTTCGCCGTCCTAGACCGCCACGGTACTAGCGCAAATCTATAATACTACCATAAACAGCGATCCTAAATAGGTTTTCTAAAAATGTTTGGTTAAGAGACTTGTAAAAAAGTGAAATATGACGATTTAAATATCTTAAAAGTCAAAAATGATTCATTAAATATAGGATACAAGATATCACTTAATGAATCTCAATTAGACTTATTATTCTAATTTGTATTGATATCTATTTAGTAAAAGTATCCTATACTGCGAGAGGCGAGGTAATTCAGGGTGCCCACCAAGCGGCTCAGGCAAACAAATGTTGGTCTTGCCTTACGACAATGGTCGCCTGAAGACGCTTCCAAACCAGCCCTCCTCTGTCAAATGATTCTTCTCCTTTTAGCAATCATTTAAAACAAGAGAATTCGGCCCCTGGCCACCGGCCCGCCCGACCCGCAGCACCGCACATTTGCATCGCTGACTGCGCCGCAGCCCGAGTGACGTCACACAAAGCCTTCCTCCGCCGCTGTATAGAGGCTTCTGAGGGATTACAGCCGTCAGTCACAAGCTCACCAGTCACTACTGAATGACAATGCCTTGTTACCTAAAGCTGTTTTTGTTGACCCTTCTATTTTAGAACTTTGCTAAAAGTAATTTTTTTTTTATTCAATATAGGATACAAGGTATCGCTTATTTAGACTTATTTATTAAAGTATCATATACTGCGATAGGCGAGGTTGTTCAGGGGCGCATATGTTTGCCTTGCCTTACGACAATGGTCGCCTGGAGACGCCCCCAAACGAGCCCACCTCGTCAAATGATTCCACTCCCTTCTGAAATGATTCTCCAAAAGTTTTAACTAAATTCACCTTTCGTTATTGGTTTTAACCTGTATATATAGTTATTATATAGATGATAAGATGATAAGATAGTGATTATAATTTTAGTAGACACGATTTAACTTAATTCCTAATTTGGTTAACAAATTATCAAGTTTATTGAGGTAATATTGCATAAATTATAACCGATAAGGTAAATTATAATATACATTGTGAGAGCCAATAAATTTGCCTGTCTAAAGGGTGCACGTCAAAATCGAAGTCGAACCCTTATTTATTTATAGCGCTCAGATCTATCAATTACATTGGGATTTTCACCTTCTCAAGAATTCAGGGCTGGAGGTTCAGAAAAGTCCGAAATCAGCTTACAATAGAGGCTCCGAGCAGCGCCCGGCTGTCAGACGAGTCATTACCATTTCGTGGATGTTTCAAGTTCACTGGATCAGCATTCAAGTCACGGCTCCGTTTGGGAAGTTTAATTTGAAACGTCGGTAAAGACTTCTTAGTAAAGTTTGGATTTCTTGCTCGTAATCTAGATTTTTAGGGTTCATTTATTTTCTGTTACGCTACAATCAACTGTTCAACATTACGTGCGAACCTCTCGTTTGGTTTTAGAAGGAAAATTCAGATTTTATATGGAGCAGTGGGCCTATCAATATCTTTCATACCTAAATTTTCATGAAATGAAAGTGAAATGAAAAAACGCTTCATTGCCAAAACAATACAAATAAAACAAAACATAGAAACAATACGGTGCGGTAAAATTTAGAACCGCAGAGAAAAAAGGCAATGGGCGGCATTATCGCTTAAAGCGATTTCTTCCAGGCAACCCATATAGCTATGAGAATGCAAAGTATTTTGCTATTTTATAGGTACAAATAAAAGGTATCTTAGTTGTCTATTCAAGATACCCCCGCAATGAATACTTATTACATGCCAAAATACTTAAGTATCAATTTCTTAGTCATTAGATCAGCAATAGACCAAAATAATTGGTAAGGAAGTGATGAAGTGATCTGGCGAGTGGCCGATGCGGGCGCATTTATCTCTGGTAGGATTCTCTGGTGCGGAGCCGATGTACGGGTGCCTTGGGGGTTGATGCGGAACAATATAGGGTCTATGTATTATGGACTTAAGGATTTACGAACAAGCAAACGGAAGAAACGCTAGTTCCAAGAAGATGACCTTAAATATTTGTCTACAAAATAAAATCACAGGTGTGCAGCGTAGGTGGCGTAGATAAGAAGCAAGCAACGACCCCGCGCGGCGTTCACCGAGCATGTCATTTGAAGTTATGATATAAATCTGATCCTAACTGGAGTACAAAAGCTAGAAAGATGATAAAAGAAAAATATTGCGCACTGTCTGAAATTAAGGTTGGATAAAATAACCTTTTCTCTACCCTCACAATGGGCATTGTTAAAAAAGTTATCCACAAAGAATATCAGAATGTAATTTCGATTCTAGCCACGTCGCCGCCGCGCCGTATCTCTCAATAAACTTAATTCGGCTTTATTGACGATGTATTATATAGCCTCCGCAGCACGCGCAAAGTGGTTCACCTATATACCTACTTTCATCATGCGAATCCTCTCAAGTAACTTTATCTGCTTTTTCCTAAAACGCTCATAATCTATGGCATCCACGCCTTCCTGCCAAATTCAAATCTATTAACTCTCACTATGGCGCGAAATTCAAATTTTTTCGTGTTTTTTATTTATTCTGGCGAAAGTATACATTTTTAATAAAGTTTAAATGAATTCGCGTAAGTAAAAAACCATCTCCCACATTGCAATATAACGTTTTTGGAAGACAGACATACAGATTTTGTGTCTAAGGGGTAAAAGGCCAAAAAACAAGTTCCTTGAATATACACAAAATCGGTAACTCTGTCTTTCAAAAAAGATATATCACAATATGGGAAATAGGTTTTTACGTACGCGAATTCATTTAAACTTTATTGAAAATAAATACTTTCGCCAAAATAATTAAACGTTTTATCTATCGGTTTTTCGTGAAGAATAATAATCAGTTTTATATTTAAACAGAAGATTTAAGTCAAAAATTATTTATTCAATATAGGATACAAGATATCACTTATTGAAAGTCAATTCGACTATTTTATCTAATTGGTACTGATACCTTATTTGGTAAAGTATCTTAAACTATTAAACAAAAGGTTTAATTAGATAACCGAACTAGAGGCTGCCCCGCGGTTTTTCCCGCGCAGATTTCTCATAAACACAAAATTCCCGTTTTTTTCAGTTCCCGTGGGAATTTCGTGAAATTATTCCTTAGTGCTCCCCTGCACTCCCAAGGAACCCACGTCCTAAATTTCAGCCCGCTACGCCAAGTAGTTTCGGCTCTGCGTTGTCTGTCAGTCAGTCAGTCAGTAACGGGAGAGTTTAATATAATTATTGATTTAAACCAGTAAGAAGATACAGTGGCATAGCGCTACTGCGAACGTGAGATAGCAATCGTATTGTTGAACTAACGACGCCTTGAATTCTTAATGGATTCAATTAATCGAGGCGATCTATTGGATTAATGGAATCTGCTTATATTAACCTGAGATCGGAATGCTAACGTCGTCGGCGGCGGCCGCGCTCCATATAGCTCGCGGTCGGTGCTTCAATTACTGATTAACGCCGGGCGTCTGTAATCAGCTGGCCTAGGCTCGTATTCTCTTATTTTCATATGAACTATGGTACTAGCGCAAGACAATAGTCACGTCATACCACAGAGATCCTTTAAAGCTATTCTGTTTCACGCTCTCCCTTCGATTGAACGTGTAGACTCTAAGAATATTGTGAAATGGTAGAATTTGTCTTAACATTGTACAACAATTGACAAAATTCGTTGTCAAATAAACAACATTTGACAGCAGAATCCGATTGAAAGCTGCAGTTGGGAAGCAAGAGCAAATTTAAGATGACTTGCAATATAACGCAGATGTTATGCAAAAACGTGATAGTTTTACAAATGTCATTCCATTTTCATGAGTTTTTGTGATTTTGAAATTAAGAGAATTCGAGTCCAGCTAGCCTGTTTGGTAGTGATCAAACGCCGCCCGCGCCGCTGTCGCCCCGCCCCACCCCGCCGCGACGCACCCGCGGCCGCCGCACCGCCTTAGATATTCAGATGCGAGATCAAAGAGAACGCGGCGGCGGCAGCGGCGGCGGCCGCGAAGTGTGAAGTGTTTATTGATACGTTGTTAACCGTAACTAGAGCAATGAAGGGTTCTAGGGATTGTCAGGAACTAGCGTTGGTGGCGCTTTGTGATTAAAAGTTTAGGCGTTTTTCTTTAATCTAGCATGATTAGCAAACAAAACAATCGAATATTGGGCCCAATTATTGAAGCTTAAATTGAAAGGCGAGGGCGCTTTAAATTAATACTAGAGGCTGCCCCGCGGTATTTCCCGCGCAGATTTCTCATAAACACAAAAATCTAGTTTTTTCCCGTTCCCGTGGGAATTTCGGGAAATCTTTTCTTAGTGCTCACCTACACTCCCTAAGGAACCTACATGCCAAATTTCAGCTTTGTACGCCCAGTAGTTTCGGCTTTGTGTTGTCTGTCAGTCAGTCAGTCAGTCAGTCAGTAACGGAAGAGTTTTATATATATTAATTGTTCAGGATCAGCAATTTTGGTTGGCAAGTTACAAAATAGGCGATAAAAAAAAGATACTAAAACCCTTCCATATTTGTTCACTAACACGGCTTAGTGATCGTTTTCTATTTTACAAAAGCAAGAAAAACCTTATTTGGCACTTCCGAGGTGATAACAGTAAACCAGACGGAGCATTCTAAGAAAAGCCACCTCATACGTTGCGATAACGGCTCTTTGCGACCCTCATTACCGCGGCCAGAGGGCAATTAGCCCGAGTGGGTTTGGCAGGAGGCACGCCAACAATGGCCCGCGATGGCCGACAATGGGGCAACAATGGGCAAGGAATGGGTGCGAGCCACGCTGCCCGCACCGACCCGGGGTGAGGTCCGCCGAAACGGGGACCGTTTCTATTTTTAATTTGTTACTAAAAGAATAGTACCTCTTTAAGTACGCTGTCGCATTTGACGTCTGCGAAAATGGGCTTGTATTTGAAAAATTTAAGACAGAAATCGCTTTTGTTTGCGGCAACTACACAGTACAAAACTTGAAAAAAAAAACAGTTTCATGATAAAATAAAATAAATAACACTAATACAGTGCTGTGGGTGTACCGCTGCAGCTGCAAAAATAGCTTAGCTGAAGATGTGCTAATGGTTTGTACTATCAGCACATCATCTCAGTAGTCTTGTACAAGTTAAATTAATTGGAGCTGATCTAGTCAAGTGATCATGATAAACCTAATGGCATAATGTAATGACAACGTCAAAGCAAAAAACGTAAATATCAAGCTATTTTATACGTACTACTGAAACAAAAACAACCGAGCTCTTTCTTCCGCCTTACCTGAAGCTCCCATAAAACAGTAAGTGCGCATTAAATTATCGTACCGCCGAGTGATCCTAAATACGCTCGTATAAGCCTAAGTGTATTGACTTTTAATATCTCCCGTTTTTCGTCTGTCGTCGCGTAAACAACTGAGCTAGGATACTTTTGTTACGTGTTTTATTCATTCTTCTCGGGAGTGCGGCATTAGTACGGCTTTTTTTTTGTAAAATGCGTAAAATTTACTAGTTTGTAAGTTTCCTCAATTTTGGCTTAAGTCTTACTACGATATACACCTTAATTTGAATCTCATAATCGCACGATCAGATCATGTCATCAAGATTTTTAAGTGGGATGCTGCAAGGGAGTATGTTAGGTCCACTGGTTTATTTACATACATCTACACAAGTAAACGCAACGGGATCTTATTTAAAGCTGTTTGTGGGCACCTGCACAACGTCAAGTCTTAACTGGCCGTTAGTAGACAATGGAGTTCGCGGGGGGCAGAGTTCAAAGGAGTTCTTTATAACAGAGATCAGTTACCTCCTAGCTAAATATTAAGCAGTAGAATATAGAGTCTTGCTCGCTGCAGCGCCACGTCTCGACTCTCGCCTGAACAAATACGCTTCAGTTTAAACAACATTGTATTTGTTATCATCAGGCGACGCTGTGTTGAATACCTAGATTCAATTTGAGATTTCGTTTTGTTGGATGATGTTGTGTTGAAATTTGTATAAATGGAAATGAAAAATGTGTTTTTCTAAAATATTAAATTCGAAAGAGCTTAGTTACCAATAAAGAGGCGGGACTTCAGGCAGAGTTCAATGTTACCTATTAAAATTTTATGTACAAAAACAAAGTAAGTATATTGTATGCACAGATAAATTGGTGTATAAAAAGTTTTTTTGAGTTCAGTTAACAACAAGTTCTTAATCACAATATTTGAATAAATTTGAGTGATTTTCGTAAAAGTTTGTTCAAGTAGACACACTTATCGAGACAAGTGTTAAAATAGAAAAAGTTTCACACGCTAAAATTAAAAGTAGCGAATCAGTATATACAATTTTATACTTTTAACAAAGCAAAGAAAATAAGCAAACAAAGTTTTTCCCAAGTAGACGCAAAGTTTACACTGTTTGAGAACAGCCCAAGAACGTACCCACTGTATACATTGTAAGTATACACAGTGTACACACTTTGTATAAATTGTAAGTATACACAGTATACACTTTGTATACATTATAGACTCATTTAGTTCGGGAGCGCAAGTTCCATCTCATCGAACGCGGAGTTTGCCTGTTGTTAGCAACTTTGTTTCTTTGTATTGAGGCCACAAGTTTTGGACCATTCGCGTGTGTAACTCTAGATTTAAATCTCAGACTGTGTGCTTGTACTTGATCTTACTAAGTGAAGACAAGCAAGATCGAATTAATCATAGACTAACATTCACATAGCAACAAAGTGTGGGAAAGAATTCAAATCCTCTTTTCTTGTAACGTATTTGAAAGAGACGCCATCAATGAGACAAGTTTTTTCGTTAAGTAAGGGACCTTAGCTGCTTGTTGGCAATCTTATCTGGTTGTCTCGGAAACAGATTGTTAGCGGATCAGTTTGTGTACCTCTCAGTCAATCAGTCTGCTTGGGAAGCGCAGTCAGTGAGGTGGGGAAACGCTGCGCTGTGGGCAGCAAAGTCGACTAATGTTGGAGGAGCCGAATTCGTTTTAACTAGTCAGTCTGGGGTTAGAGTATTCGATTAGCAAGGAATTCGAACATTGCTATTTAAAAAAATGTTAAAATTTGTTCAAAATAACACTGAAAGTAAAATTGTACGGACATCGTACATATTTTAACATAACATAATCTCACGCCTTTTATTCCCCGGAGGGTTAGGCAGAGGCACCAGCTTGAGAGCCGGACCCACGTTTAGCCGAGTTTATGCTTTATTACCAACGTGACAAGGGGCCAGCTTGTCGCCGCGGTTGTAACGACCACTACCGCGGCCGGGACCAACAGCTTAACGTGCCTTCCGAAGCACGGAATCATCTTACTTTTCGGACAATCAGGTGATTCAAGCCTGCAATGTCCTATCCAACAGAAAACAACCACAACGTGATTTTTGTGAGAAATCAATCTGTGGTGTTTTCTGCGGGGATCGAACCCACAACCTTCCGTGCCGTGGCGCAACGCGCTACTCTACTGAGCTACGGAGGCGGCTACATATTTTAATGTTTCTAAAATACAGAATACTCTGATCAAGGACTTGTATGATTAATAAAGCTTACATCACGTAGGGTACCACTAAAACTAGGTTCCTTATCGCATTTATAAAGTGTTGAAAAAGCAGTTTCAGTGGGTAAATTATGAAATCGTCTGATATCGCAGGCCTAGCCCGCGTTGGGAGGCAGCTCACGCGCCAACGCCGTAAATCAGGCCGGAACAGCGGCGATATCTCGATACGACTTATTGTTACTTGTACCTTTTATTTGTATCCACGCTGTGTAGGCTAGCACTACACTGTATTGCAGATTGCCTATTCTATTCTATTCTATTTATTGTTACAGTACGGGTAGGTTTTCTTGAGACACGCCCTGCAGTACCGGGCCGAAGAATAGGACTGAGGTATCCCCTGCCTGTCGTAAAAGGCGACTAAGAGGGGAACCCGGGGTCGTGGTAGTACGAGGCGGGGGCCTCGTGCATTCACTCAACGGCCCCGAGAAGGACGGCGGAACGCGAGTGTCCCGTTTCCGTCGTCGAGCGTTGGGCGAGCTATCCACGCTCCGGGGGGACGACCACAATGTCCCCCCGAGAAGAGGCTCCACAGCCGATGCTGGGGGGGGGTCGCGGAGAATTATCGGCGGGGTTTTAGTGTGTGCGAACCCCACATAACCCTGCGGCTCCCCCCGGGGTCGCAGGGTACTCGTTAGGAGTTTCCCCGCCTTAAAAAAAAAAAAGTTTTCTTGAGACGCTTGTGTAAGGGTGTATTCACGTACAAAGCTGGTAACAAGCGCTTGTTGGCGCTGGTTCGAAAAATGTATAAAAAATACCTGCGCTGACATTCGCGCTGGAACAAGCGCAGGAATTTTCTATACATTTTTCGAATCAGCGCCCACAAGCGCTTGTTACCTTGTGGTAATTTGAGTATTCGACAGTAACAATATGTAATTCAAGTAAATTGAAATTATTATTTAGTCTTTGTCATTTTATATACAATTATACATTTAAAAATTTGACATTGTTTACATAGTACTTAAATAATTAAGTAACTACTTATTATTTTTTATATAATTTTTGTACAATATTTTGACGATCACATTATACTTTGACATTTTATTATACAACTTTGTATGTAATATGAATATGATAGTGTGAAATAAATGAATCTAATCTAATCTAATCTACCAGCGTTGTACTTGAATGCAACCTTATACGGTTAGCAGGATCTGGTGTTCTGTGAACTTCATCATCATTATCATCTCAGTTGATGAACATCCAGTGCTAGACATAGGCCACAGCCATAGTGACCGGTCATGTGCGACTCTCATCCGGTGCACTCTACTCTGCGTCACCCGGTGCATGGTGGCCTAAAAACTTCTGGGTCCATTGCCGCTTCAGTTCTGCAATTCATTGGACTATGTCTGTGACTCTGATTTGTCATAATAACCGTTTCTTTACGTAGGGAAACTTCAATTGCCCTTTGAGTGACTAACCTTTCTGTTAAGGCTTATAGCTAGCGACTATGTCTCAGTTTTATATTATGTACGAGCTTTCCCGGCTTACTTCGTTACGCCATAGATTATAAGATACTACAAAAGACTTGGCTCTTTAGACTATGTTCTTTTGACTGCCCAGAATGGCCGAATAAAAAACAAACAACAACAACAAACCACCTGTCAAAATATGTAAACAACGGTAAAAATATTGCACCTTGGGTTACATTATTTGAGTTTAGGTAAGGATCCCTAATTTTTTTGAAAATCTAATATAGCCTATGACACTCGGGGTTAATGTAGCTTCCTACCAGTGAAATAATTTTTCAAATCGGTTCAGTATTTCCGGAGCCTATGTGTTACAAACAAACAAACAAATCTTTCCTCTTTATAATATTGGTACAGATTAGTGGGCGCCCCGCGGCTTCGCCAGCGCATTTTCCCTTGAAACATCAAATTCCAAAATTTCCCGTGGGAATTTAAGGATAAAATTAGGTTTATGTCCTTTCTCAGGCTCTAGACTATCCGTATACAAAGTTTCGTCCAAATCGTTTCAGTAGTTTTTTTCAGAAACGCGAGACAGAAAGACAGTCAGACAGAGTAACTTTCTCATTCGTAATATTAAGTATGGATTATTTTTTTTTGAGCCTTTTTTCTGTTGTAAGCGGTTGCCGTGGCGCGTGGTGTGAGGTAATGGGCGCTCCATCACGCCGCCTATTAAACGACAGGTGCTTACGCCGGCGCCAGCAGACCGGATGAGCGATTGAGGAACTGTGACTGAACTAGGTAATCAGTTTACCTCCAAATTGCTACAAAATTGTTACTCTTTATGTAAAAAAAATGATAATATTAATGCTAAAGATAAAATATTAAACAGAAACTGAGGAATTTTGTAATAGTGCCTCTCTCGTTTGGGCGCCGGCAGAATATCAGCGTCATAGGCAAAAGTCTGTGGCATTAAGCTGAGTCGGAGCCCATTTTTGGTTGTGGTACTTGTCACTGTCCTTTACACTTACCGTCTTATTCATAAAAAGTTAAAGAACATTTTAGTTATTTGACGTATGTCAATTTAGACTGGATGTCACGTATTTACCATACAACAAACCAGAGAAGTAGATCTCCAGTAACGCTACTTAAAATCTACTGTATCTTTATGAATAAGACGGTTAGTGTGTAAAATTGTAGTTACCCTATAAGTATGTACCCTGTTTTTTATTTTTGTATTTTAATGTTTATTATGTATGTACTTCAACCGAAAATAATAATGTTAAATCAATCAATCAATCAAGCATTAAGTCCCCGTATAGTAATGAGAGAGTGAGCTTGTGTTCAGATCAAAAGTTGGTGTATATTAATGAATCCCAAAACTTATAACTAAAATAATGTATTGGTTGTTGCAATGTGCCCTACATTTGGTAAAGAGCAGTGTCAGCTCTACTCTGCAAAACGCATTTACTAAAGCTAACTTACTAAGACGTCTGTACTCCTGTGAATTGTATTTTTCACATCACATATAAACTGCTTTACCTCATGCAGTAGGAATAAGGAGTGGGTTTCTAATCATTTTAAGGTATTATGATTTACTGGACTTTTGATAAGTAATACCTTGACTTTTATACTTTCCTTGTCTAGGTGCGTCTCCAGCTCCACTACTGGAGGTTGGCCATCAGCACCGCAAATGCTTCTCTTTCTCCTGCCAGTCGAAAAAGTTGTTCTACGCTGGCAACTCCTGTCCACTCCTTGATGTTGGCGAGCCACGATTACCTTCCTCTTCCAAAAAAAACTTCTTCTAGAAAAAGCTACTCTACACTAAATTAGGTCGAAACTTTAAAGTGCTTCAAATGCTTAAGCACGACTAGAGTATGAACTGTTCTTTATGCGGCCAAAAAGATTCTGAGAGAGTAAGACATCTCTGAAGGAGAATCGTGCCATTATGGCCGTAGAATACGTCGCTTTAGAGGTCACGTGTCTGCGGCGGGTTACGGGGTGAGGGAGGGGCCAGCCCGGTAATAAGCCAACTGTCGGCGGCCGCCTGCGCCAACCCATATATCCACTTCAGGCTCTTATTATTTCAGCGGAGGCACTAACGCGCCAGTAACCCGATTATTCCGGAACTCCCGACTCCCGGTCACGTGCCCATAAAATGTGGACGAAATAAATCAGCATATCCTTAATGCAACCGCGTACGAGAACTGAGAATCACTCCGCTCGCGATGTTACTATTAACATCTTTATTCCGTCCGCATAAGGATGCGACGGATAACTAGTTTTATAGAGCACTTCCCGACTATTATACGCAAGGCATGAGTTACGCAAGGAGGTTATGAAGAATTAAAGAGCAGTTGGCCCGACTTGGCCCGGGAGTTGTTGCGAGTGAACTGCGTGAACAGGTTGTTAACCAAGTTCACAAACTGCTAATTAGACGCTATTTAGTAACCACGACGAGAAAATGAGGTGGCACTTTTCGCTCATTAATTTATGAAACCTGGGGCCTCATTCTTATTCTTTATTGTATTACCCAAAAACTCGTGATTTTATCATTATTATAATAATAATCATTTATGTCAGGCAGACATATTATGATTTATGTCAATTGTCAAATATCACGTTTTTTGATATTTATAAAGAAAAGTTAAGGCTTGTGCAAATTATCGGTCGATGTCCGTAAACGTTTCAATCTTCGGCTGACTGACACGTCGGAGGGTCTCTGAGGCCCTCATACAAGTAGTATTCAGCCGTCATACAAGTAGTATGCAGCAAATCGACCTAGGTAGTCCGAGGTTTGTCAGATTGATGTCAATAACTGACATTTGACATTGAACTTTAAATTTAATAGAGATCGTTGTTGTATGACTTTAATGCACTATGCACAAGGTACTAAGTAGTTTTTAAAATAAGCGAATACGGCCCCTGTAATGTAAAGTTCTCTAGCGTTAACTAACATAACTTCGTTTAACTATAAACGTTTTCCTATAAATGAAGCTGGATCTCCCTAAAGTCGACGCAAGCCTTAAAGAGATTACGAGTCGCACACACGACTGATCCGGGCCGATCACAATGACGCCGGCACTCATCCGGCTGTGGATAGATGCTGATGCGATTATCAACCCTTGCAGGACGGAATAGGGTCTTAATTTGCTAGATTGTGTAGTCGAAAATGCAGGAGAGTTCGATTTAATTGGTAAATTCTGAGTGAAATATTGCAGCTAAAAATATTTGCAAAGCAAGTTTTGGACCATAACGCTTGTAACAAAAATTGGTTTCTCGTTGCAAATTTTCACACACACCTCAACCGATAGCCGTCCACTGCTGGACACAGGTCTCCCCCACAGATTACCACAAGGACCAACATTGTGGAGGCAGTGCCATACGTTTTTAATTTAGCTTTTAAATGTAATAGTCAAAGAAGAAAAAAAGAAATATTTCCCAAAGCTTGATATTATTGGTTTCAATATACAACTTACTGTAAGTTACTAAAAGATTAGGCAGAATTTATTTTATTCACAGTAGCACTTATGTAGATCAAAGGCATTTCAGTCATTGCAATTGGTCTATGCTTGTTGCGCTAGAACTGAACCTGTCAAGCTATACAGCCTTGTTGCTCAATAGCCAAACATGTCCGCAGAGAACTTTGACTGCTTTGCAGCATCCACTGAAGTTTAAACTTTAATACGTTTGTGTTACGGTTGAGACTCGTTTGACATTGCGCGCATGGTTGACAAACAGACGTCATCCGGGATTGTCTTACGGAAGTCCGGTTCTAATTAAGTTGACCTCGCCCCTCTTGTACCCCCCACCTAGTGCAACAATTGTGTGTACCCCTGCTGCCACCAGCTCCGCTGTATAAATTGAAGAACAGTACAGTGGAGGTCTAGTAGGAGACCGTATAAGATTTGTGTATGGTCTCGTGCGCCCTACCCCCGCAGCACGACGGACTATTTGTCGAATCTAACTGTCACTTTTAATCGTACTTTGGACTTTGTCGTATCTATCTGTCACTTTTGTCGATCGTCTCCATACATTTTCCCGCATTTAAATGTCAAAAGCGATTAAAAGTGACAGTTAGATTCGACAAATAGTCCGTCATGCTGGCTAGACTGTATAACTAAAGAACAAAGCCTTAGAATACAGAAAAACCGGATGGGTTAAGCCGTCCTAGACCGCTACTGTACCTAGATGCCTGGCATTGTTATTGTTACTATTATGAGGGTCTAGTTTTACCTAAATTCGATCGACTTGTTGTAATTCTATTGTTAGCGACTACGTTAACAGCCAGTTTACAGCGATGCTAGCGCCATTCGCGAAAAAAAAATCTTCTAAACTAAGCCAAATATCAAAAATATGGCACAGTGTGACACTAGATAATGTAGCTTTGTATTTTTTGAGCACAGTAAAGTAGTCCTAACTTAAAAGAACAAAATTTACACAGATTGTTGCTAAAAGTGGCCACTTATAGCAATACTTTGCAGCTTTCTTTGGTCTTTAACTTAAAAGCTATACAACAGTGCCCTAAAATACTCGGCTACATTATCTAGTGTCATATTGTGCCACATTTTTGATATTTGCCTTAGTTTAGAAGATTTTTTTTTTCGCGAATGGCGCTAGCATCGCGGTAAACTGGCTCTTAACCATTGCGGTTTTCTTTAGGCGTGAAATAGAAATTGCCTCTGTCAAAGCGGCAATGGTTAAAGTATTTAGTAATACAATTGCAAGTCGATCGGATTTAGTTAAGAGAATTACTCCTCTGTTCGTTACCTGACCACTTTTAGCAGCAAACGGTATATTTCTTAGATCTTTAACCTGAAAGTTAAAGAAAAGTGCTTTGAAAAATTATAAGCCGGATTATCTAGTCCATCATTAATGAACATCTTTAAATTCAGTTTTGTTTAAGAAATATGTTATTTTTCGAGATTTTCGCGATTTTCGCTTGTATCGCGGTAGGCACCGTCTCAACAATTATTGACAGAGACTCGATGGAGACTAATTCGAGGTCTGTAATCAGGCGCGAGCTGGTAAGACATACCTAATGTAGTGTAGACACTAGTTGAAATCAATTAGCTATTGTAAATTGCCAATGTTGATCTAATTGATACCTTCGATCCCGCCGTACTGTAAAACAAACGAACATACTCAACGATATTTATATTTACAGATATTGCTTGTTTATTTTGTCTTACAATAATGAAGCGGCGACAAGCTGGCCCCTTGTCACGTTGGTAATAAAGCATAAACTCGGCTAAGCGTGGGTCCGGCTCTTGAGCTGGTACCTCTGCCTAACCCTTCGGGGAATAAAAGGCGTGAGATTATGTATGTATGTAATAATGAATATTTAGCCGCCCGAGTATACAAATTGTTTGATTGAACGTTAACTGTGCCAATATTTGTGAAAAATTATGCAAAAAGATCATCATAGGCCCTATGACAAGCAGTTATTCAATAATCTTTTTGATATCGATCGGTTTTTTTTTTTTATTCATTAAATTATAGTAATGATATGCAGAGAAAGTTTTTCTTTTGTTAAATCTTCAACAAAGAATAAACAAGACAAGAAATTTTGTACCGTAGCCAGCACATCAAGCTTACCTTTTTTTTGTTTAAAAAAATTTTTTATGTAAAATTTATTAATACAAAGGTTTATGGTAACCAAATGAACAGTAATACAGTACGTATGTAGGATTAAAACAGATAAACTCCAGTATATGTTTAGAGTGGTGAAATACAAATTGGATGCTAATGGGCAAGCGTGTCCAAATATAGACTAGCGTCCAAACTGCTTGATTGGTCAACAGCCATCTTGGGTCAAGCATCAATATGAACGGCATGAACAAGGCGTTTGCACAGAAACTAGCTACGTAGATGTGGACATATTCTTGACGAAGTTATCTCATCTCATAAATTCATTGTTAATCATTTATTTAATTTAAAAAAAGAGAGAAAGAAAATAAATTTATTTCAATAATATTACTAACTAGAGGCTGCCCTGCGGTTTCACCCGCGCAGATTTCTCATAAACATCAAAATTCCGTTTTTTCCCGTTCGCATGGGAATTATGGAAATTTCCTTTCTTCCAACATTCCTACATTAACAGAGGAACCTGTACACCAAATTTCACGTCGATACACTAAAGGAAGTCCATTTTTCACTATCACAAAAAAATCCCCGTGTTTCCCGTTCCCGTGGGAATTTCGGGAAATCCCTTCTTAGTGCTCACCTACACTCCCCAAGGAACCAACGTGCCAATTTTCAGCTTTCTACGCCCTGTAGTTTCGGCTCTGCGTTGTCTGTCAGTCAGTCAGTAACGGAAGAGTTTTATATATATTGATAACGCATCACACTCATAGCCCCTAATTAGGAAGAGCCTGTATCTAGGGTGCCCGAAATATATACACACAGAGACGAACATTACACCGAGACCGGAAACAAAAACTAGACTCTATAATTTATTGTGTGTTACGTTGTGTGCGTGTGATGTGATGCATGAAACGCATATCAAAATTTAGAAAACACGTGTTTTACCCAGACGAGACAAGATATTGAAGTTAAGCTCCAATTATGAGTGAAGATCACAGATCGGGCTATTTTAAGCCCGGCATAGTAACATGTGAAATGAATAAGAAAGGTCGAGCGCGCGCGCGACGCCCGTCCTCCAGCCGCATCAGCTCATTTATTAACGTCGTACGTTTATATCCTTTTTATACGCTCGTAAAGATTACGGTGAGAGCCCCCCGCGCCGCCCGCGACCCGCCCTCACCCCCGCCCGCCCCGACGCTGTAAACCGCCCGCTTCGACAAATTACTCATGAAAATAATAATATAAAACGTAACTCGAGACCCGCAGAGCTGAAGGCTGACACCGCGCAGGTGTGCCTGTGTTCTCGTCTAGAGCGAGCTATTGTAATTTGAGACACGTCGATTTAATGCCTCAAGCTATTTGATTTTTCGTTTCGAAAGAGCGGTTTCCACGTAAATCCTATGAGAATACTTCCGAAGAAAATTTGTTGGAATTCAATGACGGAGCGCCGGTCGCTGGCAGGATCAGAATTCAATCCGACAGTTTTTTGAGAGCAAAATAGCGATTCAGATTCAAATGTAGCATATTCTAGAGATATTCTTTAAATTACTTTATTTTTATTTAAAAGCATCAGACATTTAAATATAAGATCGAATCAACTTTTAATCTCAGAGCAACACAAAGGATTTTGTAAAGAATTATTCGAGTATAAAAAAGTTTTCTATCGATGTAACAATAACATGTATACATAAGTATTTATCTGCCTCATAGCAAAAACTACAGAATTCTCCCACCTTGCAGCGTTACAAAATTACCTACTGCACAACTTGTGCTCTGTTGAACATCTCGACACCAGGCTCTCATCAAGCGACAGAGATCTGATGAGTTACTGCCTTTGGTCCGGCGGACAAGAGGGAAGCAGAACGGGGAAGGAGGGGGAAGCTCGGACGATAGGAAATTGGCTGAGGTGTGTTAAGTATGATGCATGCCGCCGTATCAGCGGCTCGGCGACATGAAAAATTGCCGCTATCACGCCGGACCCAGCTTCGATTGCTACTCATTTTAAAATAAGCCTCTTAAATAATATTTTGATAAACGATATTCTGAGAAACCAATTAATTAAGATGAGCCTAGAATTAATTAATATAAAGTCAAGTTTATTTAACTTTGTAAAGATTTATCTGTTTCAACGGTGACGGTTTTAATTCTTATCGACGCATTAACGAGGAATACGGCTTAAAATGGAGCCTGATAAATAGCTGAACAACAAAAACTGTCAGCAACATGGGAAATGGTAAGTTCGCAGGCGGAGCGGGCCCGGAGCCAGCGACTTGGCGCAAACTTCGCAAACTCTGCCGATTTGTTATTTTGTATTCGTTTCCGGACGCGACGAACAGCTCCGGCCGGAATTTAATTTAACCCTTCGACCCCTCCCTGCGATTCTTCAAAGACGTCGTAATATTTCAACAACAAGTTTTACTCGTTCAGAAGCGGGAGCCGCGTTAACGCGCTCAGTCCACTCGACTAATCTTTACAAGTTAACGACGTTAATTCTCAGAGAACATGAAGTGAAAGAATTATGAAAATCAACATTAAAATTAAGTAATGCAATTTTCTTAAAGAGCTTTGCTTTCGTCCCCGCAAACAGGAAATGCGGCTTTACGCCGTCAGAACAAATGAAACACGCTCGTACATTACGACGGTTTTCCTTATTTCGCTTTGAAATATGAAAATTACAATACTGCCGGCCTAAGTGTTTTCGTGTCGTAAACTATCCGGAAAATGTGTTTATTTTCTTTAGTCGTTACAAAGAAATGTTTATTTTTCAAGTGAAATTGCCGTAATAGTTTTACAAAGTGTTAAATTAAGTGTTGATGACGACAATGAAAGTCAACTCTTGTCTTTATAATAAAACTAGTCGACCCGGCGAACTTCGTACCACCTATTCTTTAAATTTGTTGTTCATTTATTATACTTATAAACCTTCCTCTTGAATCACTCTATCTACAAAAAAAATCGCATCAAAATCCGTTGCATAGTTTTAAAGATATAAGCATACATAGGGACAGACGCGTGAAGCGACTTTGTTTTATACTATGTATTGATGATTGATAACAACTTGCTTTGACTCCTAATTGCGCAGATATTGTAGACAATTTTATGTACTGTCCCGGTAGGAACACGGCTCCAAACGTAACTTTCCGGAGAATCAATAAGACGTTCCGCTCTCAAAGAGCGCTTGTTTAGGAGCTGCATTAATCATGCTAATACGCGCGCTGCATGCAGATGGCGCGTGATGTTTCAATCATGAGATGGGCACGGACGCTTCATTTCCGTTTTTGCAAAATAAAACGAAATCACCCCAAAATAATAACGACCTCTTGTTGTTGTGCTACGAACGTACTACGCCGTAGCAGCTACGCGGCTGCGCTACGGGGCTACGCCAGATCTGAGTTTGGCTGGTAGGAAAGGAAAATAGTTTTTCAGATTTTTTGCTTGTTTTATATCTCCACTAGAGGCTGCCCCGCGGTTTTTCCCGCGCAGATTTCTCATAAACACAAAAATCCCGTTTTTTTCCGTTTCCGTGGGAATTTCGAGAAATCCCTCCTTAGTGCCTACCTACACTCCCCAAGGAACATGCCAATTTTTAGCTTTCTACGCCCAGTAGTTTCGGCTCTGCGTTGTCTGTCAGTCATTCAGTCAGTCAGTCAGTAACGGAAGAGTTATATATATATATTGATTGATGTAATTTTTTTTAGTTATATGAATTTCAAGATCAACGTAATCTCTTTGAAAATGTTTCTTTAAAGGAGTTTTTTTTTCGGAGGCCTTTTTGCAATGCCAAGGTTCCGCTGCGTCACGTTCGCGATTACCGACTGAAAGTTTCCGTCAGAAAGGGTGAGGAGTACGCAAGCAGAACTTTTGGCTTCTTATTTTACGGTTCTGTATTTTGCGTTTAACAAACTCAGATTTGAAAAAATATAAACCACATTATCGGCAATGCCTTCCACTAAGATCCTAAGGCCGAAACTATACGTCACTGTTCCCAGGACAAGGATAAGAATATCTCTTGGGAAAACCCTTGATTTGAATAGGTTTCTAAATATATATATTAATAAATCTAGCTACCCAAAATCTTCACAAAGTGGCCGCCGCCCGCGCCGTCCCGCCGGTACTTAGCAATGATTTAACTATTCCCAATCCGCTTATGAGACTCGGACACAATAGCAGCTCATGTTGCAGCTAACAGATTTTAACATTTAAATGCATGAGAGCATCCAACGCATGCTGAAAACAGTAAACGATGTAGTAACTTTGAACAAAATACTCAATGTATACTGTATTTTACGAGCTATTTTTGAGAGAATGTTTACAACTATCTTTATTTGCGTTCGCTGTTTGCAGCTCTTGAAGCAAAATAAACTCTCAAAACTACGCTGTGTTGATACACAAAACAACTATTAAATTTGTATATTTTTGTGCGAGATGTATATGCTCCTTTGTAAGCGTGGTTCCCTAGTAATTTCAAGCTCGATTGAATGTTAAAAATAAGCTGATTCTTTAATAATGAGAATGTTTATTTTTTTATGAGAGTAAAATTTCCATTTTTTTTTTACTGAATAGAAACCGCAAAAAGGACACAACAAAAAAAAAAAGCCTGTAAAGATGTAATTAGGACTGATAATATATTCGCTTTATCATTAACGCCCTAACGACTGTTAGAAAGAGATAAAAGCATTCGGAACAATGATGTGTGAGAGGGTCAGAATCTGTGCGCAAAAGCACGCCCAGGTAGTATAATTTAATTTGTGTGGCGATACGTTGCTTTATGTAGCGGAAAGATACTACGGTTTCAGAAGGCCACGGATTCACGCAGAGCGGCAAGCAGAGCGGCAAGCAGAGCGTTTGTAACTCTCAATGAAAAGTGTCTACATAGATTGTAACTTTAAAAAATCTGTTCCTTCCTAACCAGAAAAAAATATATAGAAAAGTTTATTTCTGCTAGTTCCGACAGCAAATCACTTTGACTGCTTCATATCATAGCTCAGTTGGCAGTGATGTGGACTGAGAAAGCGTGTGCAGGGTTCGATTCCCGGCGGGGCAAACATTGTTATAATGAATATCAATGCTTGTGTCCGGTCTGGGTGTAATGTTCGTCTCTGTATATGTTTCGGGCACCCTAGATACAGGTTCTTCCTAGTTAGGGGCTCTGAGTGTGATGTGTTATTTATTTATCTTTTTACTTCAGGTAAGCAATACGACATGATAAGCAATGTTTTTCTAACAATCTTCGTTATATTTCTATCAACAAAAATAGACTAATGAACTCAAATCCAGTGAATTGAAATGTATGAAAGCCTGGTTTCCTAGTAGCTGATCCTCCTCATAGTACTTCAAATTAAGGTTTATTACGAGTTTTCGCTTTACATTTGTATGTACATAACTTTTATTTGTGGCCTTAGGCATGTAAGCTAGGTAGGGAGGGGGAGCAGCAAGTAGCTCGCGAGGGGATTAAAAATACAAGTGAATTTCTTCAACAGCGCGCGACAACGAGCGAGAGTTAAGACGCTTTTACACGAGAGATGTACACAAAATAAATGGAGCGTTGTGTAAGAGAAAAAAAACACTGGCATTTCTTCTTTTGAACTACATTTCTAGTGTAAAAACACCTTAAGAGTCGAACCCGTGCCTCGGATGCCGTGCGTAAGCATACACCCTTAAAAATTAACTATGATGTAACATCTAACAGGGGAGCGTGAAGGATCAACCAGCCTAGTAAAACAACACAACCTTCTAGGTATAATGTATTCGAAAGTTGAATAATAAGCAGTTGTTTATGATAACAACTAGGCGACCCGGCGAACTTCGTACCGCCTAACTTATTACTTAATGTTGTGCATTTTTTATACTTGTAAATCTTCCTCTTGAACTATTCTATCTGTAAAAAAACGCATCAAAATCCGTTTCTTAGTTTTGAATATATTATAGGGACAGAGAAGCGACTTATTATACTATGTAGTGATAATACGTTTTAGAAAGTTTAGCCATTTATACCAATTTTATAAAGAGAAAAAATTTGAAAAGATTTGCTTGTTTGTAACGAATAGGCTCCGGAAATACTGAACCGATTTGCAAAATTATTTCACATTAACCCCGAGTGTCATAGGCTATATTAGATTTTCAAAAAAATTAAGGATCCTTACCTAAACTCAAATAATGTATCCCAAGGTGCAATATTTATTCCGTTTTTTATATATTTTGACAGGTTGTTTGTTTTTGTTGTTTGTTTTTTATTCGGCCATTCTGGGCAGTCAAAAGAACATAATCTATAGAGCCAAGTCTTTTGTAGTATCTTATATTCTATGGCGTAACGAAGTAAGCCGGGAAAGCTCGTAGGTAATAATTTCATAACATTGATTTATCCAGGCACTTCCGCAAGGTACCGATCGATTGATCAAGCTCAAGCTTTTTGCCAATTTATTTGATTCCGTTGGTTGCCTCGTTACAGAACAGAACTCGTTGTACTTCAGAAAAAGTTTCAAGTTTCAGCGACCTTGTTTACCGAGATTTTTTGTTAAATAAAATTACTGAAGCCTAAAAGAAAATTCTCACATAAAATTGTTAGTATTTTATCGGCTTACGGTTACTAAGACGAGATAAAATCTCATCAGCAATAAATAATATTGATAAAAGCAAATAATGTTGAGCGCGCCCAAGGGACCTCCACGTTCCAGTCGTGATAGAAATTTCAAGAAACATGTAATTTCACAGCAGTTTTTATTCTTAATAAAACGTATAGTTGATACTTTAGAATTCTTCTGAAATAAACAAGGTTTGTCGTTCATTGCTGATATCGAACTGCCTCTTTTTTTTTTTTGGTTTATAAAAATACTAGTTGACTCGGCGAACTTCGTACCGCCTAACCTATTAATTACTATGTTTTTGTTAAATAAAAACTACATCAAAATCCGTTACATAGTTTCAAAGATTTAAGCATATACATAGAGATATAAGGACAGAGAAAGCGACTTTGTTTTATACTATACTAGTGGCTGCCCCGCCGTTTTATCCGCTCAGATTTCTTATAATCACAAAGATCTCGTTTTTACTAAAATTATTCCTTAGTGCTCCCTTACCCTCTCCAAGGAACCCACGTGCAAAATTTCAGCCCGCTACGCCCAGTAGTTTTGGCTCCGCGTTGTCTCTCAGTTAGTAACGGAAGAGTTTTATATACTGGGTGTTTCTGTTAAAACGGTAATAAATCAAAGGAGGGATTCTGCTCACCCTAACTAACAACTTTCCCAAAGCAACAGGGGTTAAAATTAAAAAAAAAAAAATACAGCTGTTTCATACATTGGTTCGATCAGCTGACGGGGTCAATGTACGGGACAGCTAATTTTTGTTTTGAGATTTCGACCCATGTTGCTTTGGGAAGGTTGTTAGGTATGGTGAGCTGAATCCCTCCCTTGATTTATTACCGCCTTCTCAGAAACACCTTGTATATTGAAAGTGAAGTTAATAATAGTCATCATGATAATAAAATTAAACGACCCTACAACTTTTATTTCAAAACTTACTCTGAAATATGTAATTTCCGTATATCTACCGAATCTCCTTACTACGTCCAGCGTCTCATTCGACATGTCGTAGTAAGATTTGATAATTAGGTTTTTTGCAAAAAAACTAGGGATTTTGCGAAAACACGGATAATTTGTTATAAGCATTACTTTTTTTCAATCATCCTGACATAAAGCAGTTTTTTGCAAAAAACCTAGTTTAATTGAAAACTAGGAAAACTTCCTTTACTCTTATTGGCTAGATTATTTATTGCATGCTGGTAAACTCTTATTCTGATTGGTTCTCTGCATATAAAATGTGTGTAACGTGTAACACGTATAGGGCACGTAATTGACATGTGATGTGACGTTTTGTCACATTACTGGACGAGGATAGGGCGCGATAAAACATTTGACGTATTTTTGTACGGATAACATGACGTCTTGACGTAGACAAATTTTCATCATACATACATAGCGTCATGCCTGTATCCCATCGGGGTAGGCAGAGATAATGGATTTCCACGGGCTACGATCCTGACATACTGCTTTCGCTTCTTCTACAGTCATAAGCCAAAATTGAAAAGGGTATGCTTCGGTGGTTTGGTCACTTAGAGCAGATGAATGAGAACTTTCACCGACCAAATTGGTGACGTCTTAAAGAAAGGCCACGTGAAGAGTTCACGAAACAGTCGTGCGTGTATTTTTATCAACTCAGCTGAAATACTTTGACATAGGCTTCTCCTACATATCGCCATTCCGACAGGTCTTGAGCGATATATATTATTACCATCTTGACATATCTCTCAATTTAAGAGTGCATTTTCAAAAGAGAGTTGTGCCCTTGCTGTGCTGTGGATGCGTAGCAAAGATGTTTAATGGGCTCTTTTCAGCATTATCTTCGTTATATTTTGCATTTGTTTATCGCTAAATACCCCGCACGGGCCCTGCAATGCTCATAAAGCTTTCCTTTCCAATTTTGCACAAACAAAACCCTCGCTTAATTGAACCTAACTAGAGCTACGTTAAACGATGCTAGCTAGATGCTAAAAAACACATCTCTCGTTACTCTTCCTCGCACATCTTTGGTGTTTATAATAGTCTCATAATCAAAGAGCCACGATATAGTAGAAAAAAAAAATACACTAGTCTTCAAATATTCAAATCTCAGCTAAATTAAAAAAGCTGAAAACAAAAGAGTCATCATTGATCATGGTCGATGTTTCATCTGAGACAAGAGGCTGCTCGAGGGATGTTTCGGATTCCAGGTCAAACGTAAAGTGGGACTTAGGCGTGCGCGCTGTACATTGCCGTTTTAGTTACTAAATATTTAACATTGGTTATATTAAAACAATAATAATATCTTAGGTTACACTAGAATACAATTAGGTTATAACAATCATTTTTTAAATCTAACCTTTTTAAAGATACACAACAGTACCTTCTAAAATTCTAAGCAAGATTATCTAATTCATTATAGACGCATATTTTTGAATTCGGCCATGGTTTAGAATATATTTTTTTTTTTTTTGGAAGTGGCGCTAGTCTCGCGTAACTACGCGGCCGACGCGCTCTTATCTTCTTGTATGTCACTATCTTGTTTAGTTAAGAATCTGATTTAATACTTAACTGCAATAAAATTTGCAAGTTAGAAAGGTTTTAATAAGTAAATGGAATCAATAGATTGCAATAAAAATCCCAAAAAAGTCGAAAAACAAAAAAAGTATTTGTAACTATAATTCTGATACGAGATTTTGAGATGTTTATAAAGATAAAACTAGCTTATAATCGCTTAGAGCTTAGCCAGCATTCCTTGATAAGCCAGCAGTGGACAGATCGCAAGCCAAGCGGTCGCCAGCAGAGCGGCTGCGCCGATCAATACCGGTCGGAGCAGCTGGAGCGAGCCACTTCTGGACTTCTGGATGATGCAGCTGCATGGCTGATGACCCTCGTAACACTTCAATTGCACTCCAATAGTGAAGGGGCTCAATGGCTTAATATTGAATAGTCTAACACTGTTATTCATAAAAAGTTAAAGAGCATTTTAGTTATTTGACGTATATCAAATTAGACTGGATGTCACATATTTACCATACAACAAACCAGAGAAGTAGGCCTCCAGTATCGCTACTTAAAATGTACTGTATCTTTATGAATAAGACGGTAAGAAAATAGGATATAGAATTTGAAGGTTAAAATAAAATAAGGAATAACATTTGTTGAATAATTAAATTTGTCAAAAAACTAGATTACTAAACTAAAATAATTATTTATTTTATAATAAGCCTTGTAATAAAAACTTGTAACGCAGTTAAAAAAAAAACTGTTTAGGTACTGAAACTCCTGAAACTGCATATTAAAGTATACAAGATAATTTTGTCAAGTTAAGTATGCTGCCACGTTTTAATTATACATTTACTTAATTTCAATAGATATTTTTAAAGCAAAATTTTGTTATATTAAATTAAAATAGGCAGAGAAATTCAGCAGGCGTAAAATGCCTACTTGTCGCCCAATTAGCTGAAAAATAATAATCAGGCAAACAATATAATTGTAATTATAATGCTTATTAATAAAATAAAGTGAGGACCGAGGCAGCTCGGCCGCTCTCGGCGCTCGGCGCTCGGAAACAGTGAAATAATTAAATAATCCTAAATTAATTCAAAAGGTGATAATCCCGTCACGAGCCGACCTAATTAATTTAACACATTACTTTAAATTCTGTAAAAACATTCGAAATTGATATTTTGCTGAAACCTACATTTATTTGTGGATAAGGAGGTGGGTAACATTTTAGGAAAGTACTTGCACGGAATCCACATCGCGGTGGGTTGCAGTTTAGGTCAGTACGAATTGATTTGGTTCAGTAAAATTTTGTCCTATGTCGCTGCGTTTTCGCGTTACAGCGGATTGAACTTGTAAAAAAAAAACTATGCTAAATCTTGTGTCCCTCGGCCACGCCACTCCATCCCAATTTTCACTTTTCGTGGGATTATTGAACAGTAAACTATCAAAATCGATTCACTTTTTTTAGATATTGAATACTTTAGTGATATATGATCTTGTTTTAAAAGAAGTGCTATTTTTAGCGTTAGCTGCAGAATAGATATTATGCTTTCATCTTTTTATCCAGAGATTTTTATCGGAAAACGTCTAGACAATACCGATAAAACTGTTGCTTTTTATTAAATACCCGTAAAGCACCCATTTATAAATTATTTAGTTTAAAAATCACTTCAGAAACAATATTTATTTATTATTTAAAGGTTTTTTTAATTAAAAGGATGATATTAAAGTTATTTAATAAAATTTATATATTGGACGAATCTGTAAGTGTGTTTTTAATAAAAAATAATTTTCAAAACCTCATAAAAAACACCGATTTGAGTTTGTTTTTTTTTGAACTGATTGCAACTGTTAAAAATGCAAAATAAAAAGCATTATTTGAGTCATTTTCAAAAAAGTTGTACGTAACGAAACCGTCATAACGAAACTTTTACTGTAGGGCTATATGTACACACTATAAGTTTTAATATTAAAAATTCATAATAAGCTAAAACATTAAAAATTTACCACTATTATCCACTTTTCACTCATTTTTGCTTTGGTGAAAACTTAAAAGAGCTACGCTGCGATCGCCAACCCTTTTTTCAAGCGTGGTAATTACGGAAATACCCCCTTACAATGTTTGTTCCTGTGGAAATCTGTTGGGGATACCCTATGTCGAACAGTGGACTTCTTTCTGTTGAATTAAGTTGATTAAATTAATTGAATTAGGTAGCTGTATCTAGTTCGTTTGAACTGTAATGTACACATGGCTTTATGTGTAACGAACCCGTAAATTCTAATAATTCGTAACGAAATGCAACGAAACTGTAACTTTTTCAACAAAATGTAACTAAACTGTGAGAGAAAAATAACCTAAATTGTGTAATATGACTTCACAAAAACGTTATTTTCAGGTAAATGTGTATATAAAAAGGATTAATACATTCAAATACACAACATATTTAATTATCACTTATGTACCCGTGCTAGTTCCGGTAAAAAATGTCCATGACGTTGCAGTAACGAAACCGTAAACACAGGATCCGCCAACAACGACCGGCGAAAAAATTATAATTGAGAGGCCAAGACGGTTTTCTAACAGCCGTTCAGAAGCGCGAATGTTTCGGCATTGGTAATTATTAGGAACGCGTTCAGAAAATTCAAAAATTCTTAGTGAGTTATTGTTTTGAAACTGTCTGTAACGAAACTGTAATTTTTTGCGACATGTTAATTTTGTATTATTACTTTATATTTTTGTATTAGATTATGCTTATTTTCATAATTTCTATACAATTTGAACATTACTTAATGAGATAAAAATTTAATGAGTGCTCTAAATAAACAAAAAAATATAATTTTAGGCGAAAGAAAAAAAAAAAAAGACCAGTGCGACACTTGCAATTTGTATGGGGAGAAAAAAAAACGTTTTCAGAAAATGGAATATTTCACCATAAATAAATGCACATTATCACAGATAATGATTATGTTCGTATGCAGAATAAGATTTCCACCTAGTAAAACCTCAGAATTAGAAAATACGATCATAAAATTGGGATTTATGTGGGATCAAACTTTTGCGACACGTTTTTTTTTATGCCATGTACAATTTTTTTGAAAATGAGTCATTTTCTTAAAAAAAAAAAAAATATTACCAGCCAGTGTCTCGGGATGAATAAAGAATGTTGATTTGCGTCTTTCGAAATTTTATTGCTGAAGTTGGACGGCGCAGGCTCACGCATGGCAAGGAGTAGAAGTCGGAGGAAAGTTGTGAAATAGGGAGCTAGGTAACTCTACCTTTACAACAGCATTGCATGGAAGCTCAAAAATTAAATTAATTATCTTAGGTATCTACATTATTATACTACTGTTAATAGAACGGTACTGTGACATACTGCACCAAACATATGTATGTATGTTTGTCCGCGATTATCTCGTGTTTGTCTGAACCGATTTTGATGCGGTTTTCAGTGAGTAAAAAGTAAAAAAAAGTAAAGTAAAGTAATAGTAAAGTAATGTAAATGTTACATTCAGGCGTTAAGTACCTATTTCAACCGACTTCGAAAAAGAGGAAGTTCTCAGATAATGTTTGTGTCAGTTCGTTGAAATTATTCAGAGAAGAGATCAACTAGATTTGCATTGAAATTTATAAAATTTCTCAACTATTCCATTAGAAGTAAGAAACACACACACGGTAAATTGTAACAGAATCATTTAAGCAATTTTATTTTTTCCTAATCCCGGGGGAAAACGTCTAAACATCGGAACCAATCTGCCGCGCTGCCTTCATCCATAAAACATGTGCAGGACCTTCCGGCCCATTTGCTCCAAAGCTCGAGGTCCGAGCTTTCATAAAACTTGAGCTTTCATGTCTAGTAAACGCTAGTTAAAGATTTCGAACAAATGTTAGTTCATTTTTTCCAATTCTAATAGGAATATTATTATTACTAGAGGCTGCCCCGCGGTTTTTCCCGCGCAGATTTCTCATAAACCAAAAAAATCCCGTTTTTTCCCGTTCCTGTGAGAATTTCGGGAAATCCTTTATTAGTGCTTACCTACACTCCTCAATGAACCCACGTGCCAATTTTCAGCTTTCTACGCCCAGTAGTTTCGGCTCTGCGTTGTCTGTCAGTCTGTCAGTCAGTAACGGAAGAGTTTTATATATATTGATTAACTTTCTACCCTAAGTTGTCACACTGCTCGACAAAGGCCTCTTTTCCTGTTTTCCACACTTTTCTGTCCTTTTTCGCGGCGTCAAGCTGGCCCCTTGTCACGTTGGTAATAAAACGTATACTCGGCTAAACATGGGTCCGGCTCTTGAGCTGGTGCCTCTGCTTTACCCTTCGGGGAATAAAACCCCCTGCCCTGTCGTACGCTCCCAATTCGTCGCTCCATGGTTTATTCATGGTTTCTGACTACGTCGTCTCTTGAAAAAGAAAGATTCAAAGGGCAAAAAACTAGTGAATTTAGCAACGCTAGATCGAAGGCTGCTACAAGGCTGATCAGTAAATGGTTCGGATCGTCCGGATTCCGGACACCGGACCGGACAGGCGATGGATCACTTCCGGACGCGGATGTGATGTTGATTGAGTTGTAGTTTTACCACGAACTTAATTATCTCTTTTTATTTATTCCATAAGAATTGCTGCTATTGAATAAACCTACTGATTATTATTAAATAAAAAAAAAATAAAAAAATGTTATTGTCTTTTAATGACAGGTATTAGTATTCGAACTGCAGATTTGCAATGAGCAACGGCTTAACGAAACAAATTGATAGAATTGTTCATTTTAAATTTAATTAACGCAAATGAATCATTCAAGCGTGATCCGGCTGTTAATATTCTCCGGCCACTATTTGTCCACCGCACACCTGCCTGGCCGGCTCGCCTGTGACCCAGATGCCTCGGGATCGCCCTAAAAACCCTGTGACGCAACCCGACCGAGATGTTAATGACTGGAACGAGCAAACTGGAAAAGAATTAGGGAGCAACTCGGAGAAATCCTGGCGAGACCTACACGTTATTTATAGGGGAGTACTCCGCTCCGAGGTCGGAGTGAGAAAAACAACGCCGAAATATATAAGCGCAGAAATAACTTAAATTTCTCAAAGACAAGAGGGTTGAGCGGAACGATTTGTTACGTGCGTCGTAGCGGTATCGCTGCCGATAGCTGCGTGACGGATGGCTCTCATAACGAGGCGACGTGTCGGCTCGGCTCGGCTCGGCTCGGCAGTCCGGGCCGTCTCTGCTCCTCTGCTCCAATTAGCGAACAAAAGCGCGGAAATTGTCGAACTCGACCGGACATGTCGTCGCAGCATTTCCATTTTTTTCAATAACTCGTCGTGAGCTCGAGAGGAAATTGTAGCGCCCCGTGCCTCGCTCGCCGGGATTGATCATCGGGCTACGACTCCGCTAAATTAACTAGCGCTCTTTCTCGTTTTTATCGAGTGCTCCGAGAGTCGGAATCAATTTGTCTCCGGACGGGACTTTTTGTGCGGCGGCGGCCTCGGCGCACTGTTTAAGTATGTTAATGTCATTTGGAAGGAGTTGGATCTATTCGCAGTGCTGTGCCAGTGTATAATGTGGCAGTCATCCATTAGTAGTTCCCTCCCACTCCGCCCCTCGGGACTCCTCTGTTATTGATAGCTCTCAGTCTGAGATGAGTGCCGCTTTGAGGGAATCTCTTAGACGTCTATATTGTCTGTCGTCTGGGAGTCTGTGACAATGAGTCCTGCGCCGCAAAACACTTCAATAGAAATTATTGTTTCATTACTTAGGACAGTAAATACGATTTGGAAAAAAGAAAATCTCGACACTCATCGTGAAATATTAACTTCGATAAAGTGAATTAAAGGAGACGCAAAAGGAAAAAGTTGGTCTTATTTTGATGGTGTATTTATGGAGCTGGTGAAAGTTGCGCCGCGGACATGCCGCGCATTACACAGAAAGGCAATTAGGGAGCGGCGGAGCCGGAAGTTACTGCACCGAGGTTCCAAGGACTAGCTAGATAACTGCATTGGTTCACTCCGGAATTTTTTGATTGTTTACTGTTCACGTTTATGGACAAAAGACTCTCTGTCAAAGGAAGTCATTGATAAAATTGGAAATTGCTTTATCATCAGTTTCAAAGGTGTATTTTTCTTTGTTGAAAGTCACTTTATAAAAGCCTCACTTGAATTCCGTTGTGTCGTAGAAAGCCGACTGTTAAAGACGGCGTAACAGATTTGTCTATGGTCTCGTACGTAATAGATTGTATTACCAAAGAAGAAGAGCAATTTCGCATTACAGAAAACCGGAAGTGTTACGCCGTCCTAGACCGACACTGTACGCCAGAGATCTAGAAAATATTACTATGATGAGCAATTATGTAGTCTTTGTTTGTTCCAGTCAGTTTTTACCTAGAGACTTACCGTGTTATTCATAAAGATACAGTTGGTTTTAAGTAGCTGTACTGAAGGTCTAATTCTCTGGTTTGTTGTATGGTAAATACGTGACATCCAGTCTTAATTGGCATGCTTCAAATAACTAAACTGCTCTTTAACTTTTTATGAATAACAGGGTTAAAGTGTAATGATTTTATTTTCGGAATAAACTTAAGAGCTAGTCATCCTAGTTCGCCTGAGGGACAGGTGTCCTCCTACGATTTGAGAAGGGTGTTAAAGAGGTGGGGGGAGGGAGGAGTGACAAATAGTCCATCGGAAGCATTAGTCTCGATCCGACAGACCGATGTGTGACGTGACAGCGGCGGGAGAGATCGCTGATAGCATAGACTGCTCGTGGCATCTCCGATTCTAGAATGATCTAATGTAATGCTGGGTGAGCGTTCTAGATCACCGCCTGTGTTGATGTGATTGACACTGAAGGCGCTGTTTGCTAGAGTTCCAATCTAAATCCATACTAATATTATAAATGCGAAAGGAAATCTTGCTGTCGGTTTGTCTCGCTTTAACGAGAAAACGACTGACCCAATTTAAATGAAATTTGGTGGATATTCTAGAACCTGAGAAAGGACATAGACTATTTTTTTTTAAATAATTTTTCGTTTCCGTATTTTTTTTGTGATAAAAAGCATTCTTTGTCCGTGTTGTGGCTCGCACAATTATTACCATTCTAAAGAGAGTCTTAAAATTTTAAATAACTATTAATGAGATATATATGAGTGAATGCGCCCTTCTATATATGAGTGAAAACGTCACGTGTGTCAGAATTACATTTATTTGCATTTTGCATCTGAAGTCTTAAATGAGACCTCGTCATTTACTTCTGAGTTCTTATCTATTTCAATATTATAAAGAGGAAAGATTTGTTTGTTTGTAACGAATAGGCTCCGGAAATACTGAACCGATTTGAAAAATTCTTTCACTGGTAGGAAGCTACATTAACCCCGAGTGTCATAGGCTATATTAGATTTTCAAAAAAAAATTAATTAATTAAACTCAAATAATGTAACCCAAGGTGCAATATTTTTTTCGTTGTTTACACTTTTTGACAGGTGGTTTGTTATTGTTGTTTGTTTTTTTATTCGCCCATTCTGGGCAGTCAAAATAACATAGTCTATAGAGCCAAGTCTTTTGTAGTATCTTATATTCTATGGCGTAACGAAGTAAGCCGGGAAAGCTCGTGAGATATATTTGAGTGAATGCGCCCTTAGAAAACGTCACGTGTGTCAGAATTACATTTATTTGCATTTTGCATCTGAAGTCTTAAATGAGACCTCGTCATTTAGTACTGAGTTCTTATTTTTCATATAAAAACACGTAGCTTTTAATAATATAAGCATTAGCTGTCGTGCTTGTCAAGCGTGTTCACGCTCGGCTGTGCGCGCGATGAAGCGAGCCCTCGTTTTCTGAATAATTTAGCTCAAGTTAATCTGTAATAAATCACAAACGTCTCTTGAACCTAGTGCTAACCAGAACCAGGATTGAATATCTATACTCTTAACCAATAATAAAGAGGAAAGATTTGTTTGTTTGTAACGAATAGGCTCCGGAAATACTGAACCGATTTGAAAAATTCTTTCACTGGTAGGAAGCTACATTAACCCCGAGTGTCATAGGCTATATTAGATTTTCAAAAAAATTAGGAATCCTTACCTAAACTCAAATAATATAACCCAAGGTGCATTATTTTTTCCGTTGTTTACATATTTTGACAGGTGGTTTGTTGTTGTTGTTCGTTTTTTATTCGGCCATTCTGGGCAGTCAAAAGAACATAGTCTAAAGAGCCAAGTCTTTTGTAGTATCTTATATTCTATGGCGTAACGAGAGTAAGCCGGGAAAGCTCGTTTTTTATAAAATTTATAATTAGGTACAAACGCTTTTTCATTTATTTTCAAATAGCTGACCGAGTATACTTTGTTCCGTTAGCAATGTCGTTTCAAAGGTGAGGAAATGTAGAAAAATAGAGGGCAAGATATTAAAAATAACATAATTATATCCCATAAAATTTTAAGGCGCGATACGAAGTTCGCCGGGACAGGTAGTTATCAATATATGCTCTATAGAACTTAATGTTCGAGGTTTGTAAAGTTCAACTGTAATGTAAAGGAAACTTCCATAATCTTCAATTAGATTAGACTGACGCAGGGTACGTAAGCTTATTTGGGTTCGAAGAGTTTGCTTTATAAATATCACCAGACTTCCACCAAAGACCTGAAAGATCTGAAATTAGGTTACATGAGAGGTAAACAATTTTGTTTTAGGACTTAATAGGATTTTGAGGGACAGGTAACATTATCTCGATAAACTGAATTTGGGATGAAACATTTTACTTCGGCTGCGAACAAAATTAATAACTCAATATTTTTTGCGTATTAAAGATAGGTAAGCGTTACTTTACTTTTCCTTTAACTATTATGTCTAGAATATTATTATTATCTTTTTATTTTGTAATGCTGTTAACAATCGTTTTTCTTGCTTTTGCCCTCGATACCATCCTTAAGCTTAATAATATTTTGGAGACTATAGGAAATGAAAAAAATAATGAAATTAGAATTAAAATAAATCAGCTTGAATTTTAAATGGAAACACAAAAATATATATTTTGGAGACTGTTGAAACAACCCATCTTTTTAAGTTGAGTCTTCCTGAAATAATCAAAAATCCTGCCTTAAGACCATTGCAAAACTATCTATGCAATACATTGCAACAAAGACCAAACAACACTTAGCGCTCTTACGGCCAGCACTGTTACATAATGTCTACTAGGCGCTAGTTTTTTTTTGCAACACAATACTTGTTCCTGCACTAACATACTTTCAGTGGAAGACCTCACAAAGGCGCACACGTCGTCGGCGAGACAATGAGCGGAAACGGAAGTTAAGGAATGGACTCGTTATCGTGATCGTGGGAGAACAAAGACCTCTCCCTTCCCTCGTTTACCGCACACCCCGCCCGCATCCCGCCGAGATAACCTATGTAATCTATTGGGTTTTTAAACGTACCCTACGTTTAGGGCGTAGGCTTTGATAAGCTATTTTTGGACTTTGATAATTTAGATAATATCATATTTATTTTTGCTTATTGCATGGCATGAGGAACAAATTTTCCAGGGGGAAATTAAAGCGTTGGATTTTAGTATTATAAAGAAATTCTTATGACGGGATCATTATAAGATAAACGCCGTTTTATAATTATTATGTTTAAAAAAAATAGAACGTGTCTTTTTAAATTATGTATAATAAATGAGACAGTGGTTTCCTCGTCATTAAATTGTCGTTGCAATGCGATATTTGGATAAATTGATGTGCTGATTATTATAATAATAATAATAACACATCACACTCAGAGCCCCTAACTAGGAAGATCCTGTATCTAGGGTGCCCGAAACACACACAGAGACGGACATCACACCCAGACCGGAAACAAACATCAATATTCATCATATCAATATTCGCCCCGCCCGGGAATCGATCCCGGGTGCACACGCTTACTCAGTCCACATCACTGCCAACTGAGCCACGGAGCAGTCACGGAGCACGATTCTGTACCTACAATGAAGTAGGTATCCAATAACATATTACTATTGCTTGTTTTCACACAAAAATGCACCAAAACTCTAGCGCCGAGTAAATTGGTCAATTTGTCAATTTGAATTATACTATTGCTTCAATTTGTTTGGCTTGGCTCTAAATATTTCCCAAAATATTATGATATTCTCCACAAAGCAGCACAACTCGGTATTAGCAATATTGTTCGGAACACGATCGCGTAAATAAAGAGCTGATGGTAAATTAAATTAGAGCGCCCGGGCTTTGTCTAGCTTAGTTGGAAATAACGCAGCGATCGTGCTGCTCCCAGGAAATGAAAGATGGGAATTGGAATGACCCAGAACATCGGGGCCCGGAGACGTGGAGCAGGTGACCGTGAAATATGGATTGTGGATTGTTGAAACTGAATATTGTTTCTTGTTGGAATCAAAGAAGAAGGAAAAGACGTGCTTCGGTGGCAACAAGAAACATTGGTGACCCTCGACATCCAGAACACCTGGAGAAACACGCAAGGAGCAGGGGAGTAGCAGGAGATTCGAAGATTCTCGAAAATCGCTGCGAAAACAGTAATCGCATCACCCGGCCGGCGCCCGGCAACCAAGCATCGTAGCGCGTCGTTTTGGTTTTGCGGTGAAAACTGCTTCGAATGAAGGTTGAGGAGGACCAGAGCATGGAAAACCCCGGAATAAACCAGATCCGCCGAAGCACGTCTTTTCCTTCTTCTTCGATTCCAACAAGAAACAAATATCATGCTACGATTACTGTCTGCGAGAGGATCGTGGACGTCACTGTGAATCTTCATATTTTGCGGCTTTAGATTTTATCAGTTTTAAGTGCCTTTTCATTTCGTATTGGTGCGGTTACACTTATTGAGCCTAAGTTTTGTGATTTTTTAAATTAAAAACTAGCTGTGCTAGCGAACTTCGTATCGCGCCTTACAATTTTAACTTACCCTAATTTTTCCCATATTTTCTCACCTTTTGAATCTTCCCTGGACTACTACGAACAATTCAAAACCAAAATCTGCTATAGCGGCGAGGCCTTTCTCGAGTTTTAGCAAGACTAAAGAACCACGATTCATTTTTAACCGACGAAAAAACAAAATGCAGGAGGTTCTCAATTCGTTGCGTATATTTTTATATAATGTAGTTGATAGATTGTGTTATAATAATAATAAAAAAATATTACACTCTGAGCCCATAACATAAACACATATATGGGTGAATATTCAGAGCCTGATTTTTTTCTGTCCGGGGCTTTATTTTGTGACTTTTCAAAGAAAACTTTTAATTTGAAGATTTAGATTCAAACTTTAGCTTCCATTCTGTTTGGGCCCGCGAAGTTTATTAAAAAATACATAGTTTAAGTACGCCAAAATCTTACCTAAAGTCCAAAAAACCGGAATATTCTGATTCCTGTGGGGCGTCCGGGCTCCATTTTTTACTATAAATGACTCCATAACTTTTTTTTGGACAAACATATATAAAATTCAAGATCACTTAAGCATAGTCAGATAGTTGTTTATTGCAAATAAATTGTCCTTGATTGATTACTGAAGCTGGTTTTAAAATAAATCTAGCATTAAGATTTGTCCACGTGTACCGTGTGATTTCTCTGGCGCGTGCAGCAATCACTTTCATGGTTAAACTAAGCTATGTAGAACTCAGCAGTTTTGTGGATGGGCTGTCCCAAGCTATGCTTTATAGTGTGTATGAGGTAATTGCTGGCTAAGGTGCTCCGTTTAGAAGTAATGATGCCAAATATCTGATTGCTCTGATCGTGGTTCAGTGGTCACCCTGATTACTCTGCAATTGTTTATCTTATATTATAAAATAGCTATGTCGTGTTTGAAGATTACATTGTATGTCATGTATAGTTGGGTGTTCCTCATAAAAGAACTGGTTTTCCATCCTAAACCGTTTAAGCTGGACGGATCACTTTATGATTTTTTAACGATTCCTATGGTCTGATATCTCTGGTTTTTTCCATAGGAATCAGCAATTTTCAGCAGTTTTGCACTTTTATCCTGAAAATCAGATGTCAAACCTATTGTTATCATCATAATTATTATTTTAGACAAAAAAGGCCTAATCGCATCTTGCATTGCACGGTCGGGCGCCACTCGAGAACTTTTACTTGCCCATTACGATACAGTTATGCAAATTGGTTTGGCTACATGGGAGTTTTCTGATTCGATTATACAGGAAAATTTTAAGCAAAGTCCTTTAGAGTGACTGGTAAGCTTTTTGATTAGGCCCATAGTGAGCTATTTCACGGTCCGGTAAGTCATCACAGGCAATACACGTTGACCGTCGAGACTCTAGACTCTTGTCTTGAGCCTTATATGGCAAACGGTAATGGTTACGCTTTTGGTAATATGAAGGAAAATATGTAGCAAAGCTTTCCCACCGAGTTTGTTTCGACGATCGCCCTCTGCCTATTGTACCGACCTGGTTGGATAGTTTATATAGCTAGCTTATAGATAGCTATGTATTCGTCGACTACTCTTCGAGCGTACGTAAAGAATCCAATATTAACAGGAGCATTTGAAATGGGCGTTTAACATAATCTTGGTTTTGTCCATGTTGAGAATCCAACTAAGCTCAATCAGCATTGTACTGAGATCCTGCGCGATCTGGATCCATAACTATGATATCGATAACACATCGAGGCTGATTGAACTATTCACCCTTTATGTTGATGCCTAACCTAGTTATTTCCAGTCCGGAGTCTTGAAGACAAGATTTACAAAACATCAACACTTTGCTATAGCTACTATAGTCCACTTGGCACTTGACACCGCTAAAAAAATTGTAGCACTGACTAATCCTTAATCAAATCAAATACAAAACAAAGGCTTTCTCGTAAAGGTCTAGGCAGGAGCATTATACCGCAAATGACAATCACTGATCAGCCTAGCCAGGCAAACTTAAGCTAGAGCATTTATATCGGCTTCGCTGATCAGAAGACCAGCAACAACGCACACTGAATTACATAAGAATTACCAAATTGGATTAGATTATTACGGAAGATTTTGAATTTAAGACGCCAAAACTCCTGCGGTCTATCGACATTATTGTGATGATCATTGTTATGTAGCCTAAATTGACGCTGCACTAACCACAAACCTGCTCTTAGGCATTCTACCATTCCACTATGTTCGAGGCCATGCCAGTAGGCAGCATGGCCTCACAAGCTGTGTGGAATTAATAATCTAAGTCTTCACAGTTTTAATAGGCCTCCAAAATTTGTATCTTGCATTTGAATACTTGTCCGTTAATTTTTTTGGCAATTCTTACCTAACCTGCGTGTTCATGTCAATGAATCCCTAACTAATTGCTGGCACTGCGCTATTGATGGTCCACAAAAAGTGGCTGCAATTTCAAAGAAATATGAGCAGGAGCAGGACGCAATACCAGTTGGTAATTTGGTACGTACAACTTTTAAGCAGATGCCAGTGATATGTTTGTAAGCATAATATTATTAATTTAAAATATGATGAGAAATTGAATGAGAATATAATAACATCTTTAGAATATCGCAACTTGGTCTTACTAAGTCTCGCTTCGGTATTTTCATTAATAAAAAAACTAGTTCATGTATGATAAATACCTTTTTTTGGAAGATTTAACTACTAAAACTCAAATAATTTTAGTGTTGTGATTACTCTGGAAGCACTTTTCTGATTGCTCTGGACCAAAAACTTAAAAACTCAATTATTCATAGGAAGACCTGGTCCAAAAATGGTGCCCAATCAAAAATATTAAAGCTAGTGAGGCATACTTTCATAAAAGTTAACTGATATTTCAAAAAAACTAAATTTGAAAACTGCCAGAGGAGTCAGCTGAATATCGCCGTTCTGAATATTCACCCATATGTGTTTTAGATACCCTAGGTACATATCCTACCTAGCTAGTGGCTCTGAGAGGAATACGTTATTATTAAAGTATAATTAATAAATATACCTAATTATCTGAGCCCCTATGTATGTGTTTTGGTCACCTCGAGATGTAGGTTCTACATGAGCTGTGAATGTGATGCGTAATTATTATTATTAATAATACAATATTATAAAGAGGAAAGATTTGTTTGTTTGTTTGTAACGAATAGGCTCCGGAAATACTGAAACGATTTGAAAAATTCTTTCACTGGTAGGAAGCTACACTATCTCCGAGTGACATAGGCTATATTAGATTTAAAAAAAAAAATGTGATCCTTACTTAAACTCAAATAATGTTACCCAAGGTGCAATATTTTTTCCGTTGTTTACCATTGACCTGTTGTACAGATTTTGACAGGTGGTTTGTTGTTGTTGTTTGTTTTTTTATTCGCCCATTCTGGGCAATCAAAAGAACAAAGTCTATAGAGCCAAGTCTTTAGTAGTATCTTATATTCTATGGCGTAACGAAGTAAGCCGGGACAGCTCGTATTATTATAAAAATAAAAAATAAACCTTCCAAAGTGCTGTATTAAATTTATTTAAACGCTTTTCTCCGCAGACCGGTCTCCTTTTATTAACCGCTACAGTCGCACCGCAACAAATGGCTGAATTTGTGGCATTTGTGGCGGAGCTATTAGAGCCAGTCTAGCTGCAAATACATTTGCCATTTGGCTAAATCAAACACCACCGACCAAGACTAACGGTGGGGAGGTTTTATAGAGGATTTCTTGTTTTATCCTAACTCGTCGTAGGACGTTTTATCTGTTCGTTTTAAGTTAATTTTATTTACATTAACTGTATCAATATATAGTACAATAAAAAAATTAAACCGCCGAAAAAACTGAAAAGCATTAAATAATAGGGAAACATTTTCTATTAGGCCTTAATTTACTCACTTTTTAAAGTAATTTTGGATTACCAAGAAATTTAAAGTCGGCTCCACACCACACAAGCAAATTCATTATCTATGTAAAGCGCGATGGCAGCGGCATACGTTTTTCGGTTATTTCTTTGAATTTCAGGTAATTTAGTGATCTTCATTCGTTGATTCTGTGGCACCGACTCAAAATTTCTTGGTAATCCAAAATAACTTTAAGAAGTGAGTAAATTAAGGCCTAATAGAAAATGTTTCCCTATTATTTAATGCTTTTCAGTTTTTTCGGCGGTTTAATTTTTTATAAAAAGTTTTTATTTTTTGCTTTTCAGTTTTTTTTGGGCAATTTTTTTGACCCCAGCTAATCATACTTCACCGGGTGTTCGCACCCCACAAGGTGGCCACACAACCTGGTGAAGGTTGAGGGACTAACAGGATGAGGTTCGATCACGACCGGTCGGTGAGGCGATTTGTGAGGGAGGCCTATGTCCAGCAGTGGACGTCTTTTGGCTGATTTTATTTCATTTCCAAAGATTTTGTAAGTAGGTATCAAAGGTTATAATGTAACACGGAAATGCAACCTGTGAGTGGATAAATCGACCCGCCGACCAAAGTCACCCCTATTTTCCCACCCTTAGGGTGGGAATTTTATTTCCAAATTTTTATGTGACCAACTTCAAGGTATACCCTGTCGATTAAAAAAAGAATTATTATTATCAAAATCGGTCCACACAGTAAAAAGTTATGCGTGATCATACATAAAAAAAAATAATAAAAAAAAAAAAAAAATATACGCGACGAATTGAGAACCTCCTCCTTTTTGTTTTTTCGTCGGTTAAAAACAAAGTCGCTTCCCGCGTCTGTCCCTATGTATTCTTTTATCTTTATATTAATAATAACACATCACACTCAGAGCCCCTAACTAGGAAGAACCTGTATCTAGTGCGCCCGAAACACACACAGAGACGAACATCACACCCAGACCGGAAACAAACATCGATATTCATCATATCAATATTCGCCCCGCCCGGGAATCGAACCCGGGTGAGTAAGCGTGACTCAGTTGAGCCACGGAGCAGTCTTTCAATCTATGCAACGGATGTTAATGCGATTTTTTATTAGAGAGAGCGATTCTAGAGAAAGATTTATAACTATAATACATGCTTATAATAGTAAAAGGTTAGGCGGTACAATGTTCGGCGGGTCGACTAGTTTCTCACAATGATACAGTAGGTTTTAAGTATAGTCTACTTCTCTGGTTTGTTGTAAATTGTAATGGTAAATACGTGACATCCAGTCTACATTGACATACGTCATAAATAATATGCTCTTTAACTTTATACGAATAGCAAAAAAAAATAAAAAGGGTAAACCGCATGGGGCAGCATCATGGAACTATGGCAGCATAGATCCCGCTTTCCTAATCCTTAACTGACAACTTTGTGAACTATAATAGCTCAATTTACAACGAAATAGGTAGTTCGATCACCAGGTTGTATCGAGCATAGTGTGCCGCTACATTTAAAATATCAGTTACTCAGTACTAAATAAATCTCTTAAAAAGGTTAATTCTGTGAAATCCCTCGCGCCGCCGGCCGCCTGCTCGCTCGGGCCTCAAAAGAATACGAGCCGTACTTGAATATGCATGAGTGAAGGCGATACACGGGGGTGCGGGCGGGGAGGGGTGTGGGGAGAGAGTTTCTGAATTAAATACATGTACACAGATCTCTGCATCATATTGGCAACTTCCATAATTTCCCTCATGCCATAGTTTTGGTATGTTGTTTAAATCCTTCGATACCCAAGTCATTCTAAGTAAACAGATTTCATACGCTCCCTATGTAATTTTATACGCTCCAAATTTATTTTGTACTCAAAAAAGAATATTCGGGCGCACTGATTACCTTAGCTTCAAACTTTCAGACTTAATTGTCTAACATAAGTAAAATAAAGTGTGAGGTAAATAAGGCATGTAACTGAAAAAAGGAACTAGATCATCCTTTTTAAGATTCCGGGTCTTGTTTTAGTCCCGGGACCTTATTTCACTTGGCGTTGCAAATATGAACCGAAACTCATTTTCAATAAAGTCTAATTTCTTCCGGCCAGCTCATGCGGGCAAAGATTCTGAGCAAATAGTGAGAGCCGGTTGCAGAGCGGGTCTGTTGAAGTCCGCCACTGCCGACTCCTAATGCGGTTTGCACGAGCTCCAGAATGCAGAGCGACCGTCCGCGGAGAGTTACACTGCTTGAAACGAACGCTGCGCCGAACAAAGAAACAACGTTAGCTTTGTATACTTAAACAAACATCTTCATTGATATAACTACATCCCTTATACTGACAAATAATGTATTATACCTTACTAGAGGCTGCCCCGCGGTTTTTCCCGCGCAGATTTCTCATATACACAAAAATCCCGTTTTTTCCCGTTCCCGTGGGAATTTCGGGAAATCCTTTCTTAGTGCTCACCTACACTCCCTAGGGAACCTACATGCCAAATTTCAGCTTTGTACGCCCAGTAGTTTCGGCTCTGCGTTGTCTGTCAGTCAGTCAGTCAGTAACGGAAGAGTTTTATATATATTGATTTATCGAAGTAGCACTAGTACAGCACCCGTTTGCTCCTTAACAATGTTCGTACCCGCGAGGCACAACGCGAACTCACAGATGGCCTAAACACAAAAAAACACACACAAATCGTTTATAGGTATTTTGTTTTAACATAAAGATTTTATTATTTGTTTTCTGTTGCACTGTTTCGGAACGTACGAGGAAGACGGCAGCGCCACCTACCGCAGTGGACATGTCTCTATCTAATTCTAATTCGTTTGACATGTCGCGCGGCCATCTTGTACTTACTTACTTGCTTAAAAACTCTTAGACGACGCTATTTTTACGAAACTCTGAAGAACTGAAAATTATACGCTTTTTGTACGAAATAGCTGGATTTTATTGAAGATATACGAAGTAAAAGACGAGGACGACCCTGATCTCAACCATGCACTAAGTTTCTATTCAAACATCGCAAACGAAGCGACACTTCAATTTGCAATTAGAATGTAAAACACGTGCTGTGATAAATAACAATTTGATGTAGAATCTCCCGAGGCGCGGAGCGAGCTGCTACAGAACAATAACTTTAATGCAACAACGCCTCGCATTGCCGCCTGCTATACATTGCGATGTTTGAAGGCGTTACCACGCGAGGCTGCGCTGATTGCGCGCGATGTAATGCTAATGCACTGCGTATTCTGTTTCGAGATCGCTGTGTAGCGCGCTAATGTGATCAGTGTTGCCGTTTAAAGAAAAAAAAATGCGCTAAACTCATCCCAAAAATGCACCAGATTCCTACTAAATTTTGGGTTCTGAAATCCGCTAAAATGCGCTAAATTTTTGCCAAAGTTGCACCAGTTTTCCACTAAGTTCCGTTAATATTACTTGAATTTTTTTTTTTCTTCAGAAATTGACCAAATATCCTCTTAAAGTGCGACACAAAAATATTTAGTCACGTCGCAACTCACCGGCCTTAGCCAGTTTTTAAATTCCTCCATTTGCTCCCACTCAGGTCTATATTTCTGGCTATAAGCCTTTCTCTTCAGCGGTACCTCCATTTAAAATTTTCAGGAAATAAAACAAGAAGCAAAGTTGATACCGCAAATGAAGAAACACGAACTAGAAAGAAACCCTACAATGAAAAATCAGAGCGAGATAGCTACATTTTACGTAGATGAAAATACGAGAAAAAAAAAAAAACGCAGTTACATTGTGGTAGAGAAATAACCGAACGACCGACTGCTCGTTGCCAACTGCCAACGTCTATGGCTTGTCTATGGTGGGTAAATCATCAGTCCGGCGGTTTCCTTACTCTGAGCATCAGTCGTTGATTTTACCGACCATAGACTTGTTGCTGTATTTTCTTTCGCTCAGTTTAGGCAGGCAAAAGTTCAGTTGTCACCAAAAACCTCCTTACCATAGACTTAATTAAGTCTATGCGTTCATTTGGTTGCCAATGTTGAAAAATGCGCCAGATTCCGCTAAATATTTTTTAGCGCATAGTTACGAAAAAAAATGCGCTAAAGACCCAAAAAATGCACTAGATCTAGCGCAAAAAGCGCTAAAACGGCAACACTGATTATGTGATATTGTCTAGGGATCTGTTGCTACGCTTTCGGAGTGTAAGTTTCAAATTATGCCAAATGTTCTATTAAATTAAAATAGTTTATTGATGCAATCTTTGCTCATATGTTTCAAATTTAAATGCAAAATGTACTCAATTTTATAATATCTTTATTTCACACGAGCTTTCCCGGCTTACTTCGTTACGCCATAGAATTTAAGATACTACAAAAGACTTGGCTCTATAGACTATGTTCTTATGACTGCCCAGAGTGGCCGAATAAAAAACAAACAACAACAACAAACCACCTGTCAAAATATGTAAACAACGGAAAAAAAATTGCACCTTGGGTTACATTATTTGAGTTTAGGTAAGGATCCCTCATTTTTTTGAAAATCTTAAATAGCCTATGACACTCGGGGTTAATGTAGCTTCCTACCAGTGAAAGAATTTTTCAAATCGGTTCAGTATTTCCGGAGCCTATTCGTTACAAACAAATAAACAAATCTTTCCTCTTTATTATATTGGTATATATAGATATTGCACGAAATAATATTTAAAGTTTACCTTACCTCTAGGTACTTCATCTTAACTTTCAACTTTTGTGGTAAAATTTGCAATTTAGTGCAAACATACCATAGAGTAGGTCCTTTGAGGCTCAGTCTTCTTCAATGCGGCTCTAGATGAGAGAATAAGAAACCAGCAATTCATAGTCAGAAAATAAGTTCTAACTTCAAGCAAAGCAAGTTTACGAGAAAGAGGAATGAAATAGAACGAACTAACCAGTTTAGCTCAGTATTGGCCAGCTTTGTGCACAAATTGATTCCGCACAGTCCGCGTCACTTTACGTCCAACTCTAACAGTTCTATTGAAAAGCGTTCACGTAGAGTTCACGTTGTGTTACGTTCTGTTCGTTCGACTGAGCGCCGACAGCTCGCCGCCCTACGACGCGCCGGCTGCCGCCCGACTTAGCTGAAAATCTTGCCACCTCAAAAAAATACGTTTTAAAAAATGTTTTTTTTTTTTTTACTTTGGTACATAGAAGTCATTGAAAAGACAATTACATAAATCAGATTAGCTGGAAAAAATAGCGTAAAGGAATTAAGTTGCCTTTTGTCACCTCGCTTATTGTATAAGGTTTCATGATTTATGTGTTTTTTGAACATTAAAGAGATCATTTATTTATTCATAGTGTATTAATTTTTTGGCGCCCAAAAGTCAAGTCAAGTCTGCCCACGGTAAAAATATGATCCAATTGTCAATCAGCCATATTGGTGTTGAATGGCGGGTGAAGTACGTACACAGTAGCGACAACCAACGCGTGCAGATTTATCTGGCACACTCTATAATCTATCCTCTATCTCTTCATATTTATTTTTTAAAAGCTTCTAGGAACAAACTCATTTCTACGATAAGTTTATCTCAAATAACAACTTACACTGATTTATTAAGTTACGAAGCTCAGAAATAAGACTTCTCTCATCTTGATAGCTGATTCATCGATACCTGAATATAATTAATCTGGTCAACTGGAGCCGCCTCAGTATTCAAAGGCAGGATTTTCTGCAGCAACTTTTTATTACGACTCGACGCCAGCAGTGCAGAAGCCATGATGCTCGAACATTGATTAAATTTTACCTCTGATGAAACCTCATCTGTCTTTATGTTCTCTTTTTCCACTAAGACTTATTTCTGAAGTCAAAACTTAAATTATTAATCAGTGCAGAGGGCCTATTACGGCCGCTTTTGCAATTTTTTTTTTCGTGTTCTTTACGATCTTTTTGAACTGCCTTTGACACTCCAGAGGACGAATAGCAATATTGCAAATGCGACCGTAATAGGGTCTCTGTACAACATCATCAACGTCTCATCATCATTATTGATTTGACTTGACTGCTCCGTAGCTCAGTTGGCAGTGATGTGGACTGAGAAGCGTGTGTACCTGGGTTCGATTCCCGGCGCGGCGAACATTGTTATGATGAATATCGATGTTTGTTTCCGGTCTGGGCGTAATGTTCGTCTCTGCATATGTTTCGGGCACCCTAGATACTGGTTCTTCCTAGCTAAGGGCTCTGAGTGGGATGCGATATTATATGTTATTATTATCTCAGTGGTCCGATGTTCAATTCTGCTGGACATGAGCCTCCCCCACAGACCACCACACGGACATTTTGTTCAATAAGTAATTAAAGTAAAAAGTTTTTCAAACCCGGACGTCTTACTGTTCTCTTAATCTCTTTTTACATTCATAGGGGTTAAATACATGTCTGTTTTGTCTTTAAAACAAAAAATCACACAAGAGTTTATGACACTAGATTAGCAACTTGTCTCGGATTGCGTCACGTCGTCGTTCCATAGCGTAACGCGGCGTGACGCGAGTGGAATTTCATTGTTCGTCGGAAGAAGCTCCCGGAACATTCCGAGGGCTGCGGTATTGTTTCCTGCGAGAAAAGCAGTGTTTGCTGCCTGACAGCTTACATGTTAAATGCCAGTGGGCTGGTGTTCAGGTATTCGAAAGATTTAATATAATGGCGGTTTTGTAGAGTCTTAAGAACAATAGTTCGGCTTTTGGCGGAGCGAGCGAGAGTAGCCAATTTTTTTTTTTTTGTAGGCTGACTTGTTCAATCATTGCTGGGTAAAGATCCAGTCCCACAAATTACTTACTGCTTGTTCTTGGATCAAGCCGAATTAGGCTGTATCTTCTTCCAATCAGAATTAAAAGTTATTTTTTTCTTCGTTTCCAATTTAGTTCAATGAAAAAAAGTTAAGTAATATTATATATACTATTGCACTGCAAGAATCTCTAGTCTTGTGGAAGGTAATTTGAATAACCTTAAAAGTATTTAAATGATTTATTTAGTACTAGTCGACCCGGCGAACTTCGTACCGCCTAACCTGCTATTATGTGCATGTATTATATAGTTATAAACCTTCCTCTTGAATTGCTCTATCTATTAAAAAACACTGCATTAAAATCCGTTGCGTAGTTTTAAAGATTTAAGCATACATAGGGACAGACGCGGGAAGCGACTTTGTTTTATACTATGTATTGAAGAACAATGTGCTATGTGTTAGACTGCTCCGTAGCTCAGTTGGCAGTGATGTGGACTGAGTAAGCGTGAGCACCCGGGTTCGATTCCTGGGCGGGACGAAAATTGATGTGATGAATATCGATGTTCGTTTCCGGTCTGGGTGTGATGTTCGTCTCTGTGTGTGTTTCGGGCGCCCTAGATACAGGTTCTTCCTAGTTAGGGGCTCTGATTGTGATGTGTTATTATTATTATTGTAATGTGCTTTTAGCTTAAAATATCACATCGCGTTTTATAAACTATAGGGATAGAATATTATTTTAGCAATTCAGAAACGGCGTTGCCTGCAAAGCTGAAAGATCGATTCGTTAGCTCAACAATCCCACGATTGTAGCAAATAACGTTTCGTTTTATAGAAAGGAAACTTGAGCTAACAAGATAATTTCCTAACAAAAGGTCTTTTGACGTGAAGAGAAAAATAAAATAAGAAATATTCTGAATATTACTAAACCTATTTCATATAGTTGAATAGAAAAGCCTTGAAAAGAAATACGCTCAGTGAATTATTACCTTTATTCAGATTTTATTCTTTATCTAAACAAAATTTATTTCACTTTCAGGTAAGTTCTAATCACGGTTCTGATACGCAATGACTGCTGGCAACATGGGTAAGATAAAACCAATCGTATTAATAACACGACACGGCCTATATTCGAATGTGTTAAATAACCAACTGGTTGCCGCAAAATAGTGCCTGTGGCGGAAGGCACGAGTGTATTTGCAACTATTAATGAGTATATGTTTGCTCTGTTTTGACGGCTAATGTGTTTGCATGGACACGGGGGGAGGGAATGAAAGGGGGAGGAGAGGGGTAGCTAGAACTAGTGAGTACATTGCTTTGAACATCGGAACAAACTCGAATCGCAGTAATGTTTGATACACACTGGCTTTGCGGGAAGGGTATTCAAAATTAGTGAATAGTGTGACATGTGGTTGGAAGGAAATATAGTGAAATTTAATTCTTTATTAAAGGGGCCTTAATTGAAAATAATTAATACTATTTTAATGCGAATCTGTTGAAATTGATTTGATCCTGAAATTGACATTATTAAGATACCACATTCAAATTAATATAGGTAAATAATCACTAAATGAAATTAATGAGGTTATCAGTTTGACCTGTATGTATGTATGTATGTATGTTTGTCCGCGATTATCTCGCGTTTGGCTGAACCGATTTCGATGCGGTTTTCAGATAAGTATTTTTTACATTCAGGAGAAGGCACCTATTTTAACCGACTTCGAAAACAGGAAGTGCTCAGTTGATGCATGTGTCAGTTTATTGAAGGCGGGTTCCATTTTTGTAAAAAAGAAAATTATTATAATTATGGAAAGTCAGGAAATGGAAAAAAGATTTAAGTGTATTTTATATACTAGTGACCCCGCACATTCTAACATTCTGTACCATTAATTCTACATCAACTGTACCACAAATTTGTGATATTCATCTGTTTTTTGAAGTGTATCTATATATTTTAAAATAATCAAATTAAGTTTAATATAAAGCCGCGTAACAAATCAACCACAGTGTTATGTGTAGCAGAGCTATGTCAAACATTTTAGTAGTGATGTTGAACAGCATCGGTGAATAAAACGCGGTTGCATGAATGTCAGAGATTTGGCATGCGTGCTATAATATGTTAGGCTTTGCGGGCTCTCTACTGCGTGGCCTGCGGGCAAACGCAAACAGTCACGTAAAAACTAACAACTTATACAATACATAGAATACAACAAAGCTTCCGCTTTTTGTCACTATCAATATATATAAAACTCTTCCGTTACTGACTGACTGATAGACAACGCAGAGCTAAAATTACTGGGCGTAGCGGGCTGAAATTTTGCATGTAGGTTCGTTAGGGAGTGTAGGTGAGCACTAAGAAAGGATTTCCCGAAATTTCCATGAGAACGGGAAAAAACGGGATTTTTATGTTTATAAGAAATCTGCGCGGGAAAAACCGCGGGGCAGCCTCTAGTATTATATTTGCTTAAATCTTTAAAACTATGCAACGGATTTTGATGCAGTTCTTAAAGATAGAGTCATTCAAGAGAAAGGTTTGTATGTATATATAATACATGCACAAAATAGTAGTTATATATAACTAGTCGACCCGGCGAACTTCGTACCGCCTAACCTTTTACTATCTTGTGCATGTTTTATACTTATAAACCTTCCTCTTGAATGTCTCTATCTAATAAAAAAAACCTCATCAAAATCCGTTGCATAGTTTTAAAGATAGAAGCATACATAGGGACAGACGCGGAAAGCGACTTCATTTTATACTATGTATTGATATTGATGATGATATTGATACAATTGATCTCTATAGATGTCGAGACTATTAAAATATTTATACATAAGTAGGTTACTTGAGTCAATAAATAATATAATAAGCTCTCTGATAATAATTTGTTAACTTCCAATTAAAAATTAACTTTTTACTTAACACAAATACACAACATGTAGCCGGAAGACGTCTATGTACTGCTGGAAATAGACCCTCATCCAGAATACTTCCGCAATTAAAGCAAGCTAACAGAAGGCGACATTTTCGCTCTATGTGATTTCTTGTAACTAACCTGTTTTGAATAGTACAATGGAGAAACAAACTCACTTTTTTCTCATAAATATTCATACATTCAATAATTAATATATTTAAGTATTGTATTTTATTCACAGAAACATTAGTTAGCTTTTGTTTTGACACATTTTTGGCTAGGTTCATTTATTAATTCTCGTCACAGAGAATAAAGCAGACAATGCTGAATATTTGGCATAAATTATCTTGATATAAAATTAAGAATATTTTATTCGATATGTTAATGAAGTACTGTTTTTGCTAATGAGCAGCAAATTTTGAATTAAAAACATTCTACAGAGTAATCAATGAATTGTAAATGTACAATTAGGTTCGTCTTTGAGAAGATCAAATAATTATAATAATAGATACATATTGGTAGAGCGAGCAGTAATTGTGGTGTAAAACAATTAAACAATCCGCTCAAGAGGCGCCGAAATGTTAATTAGAATATTCCAGAATTTATGCGAACCTCAGATACTAAGCTTTAAGGCTGCGAATAAACCACTCAAATTATCAATATCAAACTTTTTAAAGATAAGTTCAAGATTAGTTAATCCAACGAAAATAATTTGAAATAATTTACAAAATTATTTGACTAGGTAAATCGAAATTCTATTGTTATTTTACATTTCCGATTCCACTCAGACGGAAATGTAAAATATTTAAAGTTATAATGTAAGCCTACATCGAACTGCAGATTTAGAAAATTTTTGGCTTATAAAAAAAATGTAACTAAATATAAATAAATACGTCTCGCGCATTGGAAGACGCAAACTAGGCAGACCTCCATAAAGTGGTAAAGATGCTCTCGATGAGGGTCGCAAAAGACTCGTCATCATGGCGATTTGTAGTGGCGGCCTACGTTCACTAGTAGACGTCTTAAAGCTGAGATGATGATAATAAAATTCTACTGAAGACGTAGAATTATTAAAAAAACCTGAAACTTATTACCAGATTTTGCTCAAAATACCGTCTACTTTATCCTCGCATAATTAAGCGATATTTTTTGAGCGACACTCATTTGTAAAGGCCTCTAATTGGGAACATTGTCATGTCGGTAATGAGTCTGTATAAAATATTAATAAAATACCTAGGCTTTTACTGAATTCGGTACTCATTAAAATAGCAAAACATTATATTATATTCAAACGTGTTACCGTAGCTCGGGACTATGATTTCTCGAGTGGTGACTGCGCACCAGAAAACGCAGGGAAGGCAGACCACCAACAAGATGATCAGACGACTTGGCGAATGTTCCGGGTGTAAGCTGGATTAGGGTCGCTCAGCACTGGGTAGGCCTAGGACTAGCAGTGGACGTGTTCCGGCTTATGTTAGGTGATGATAATGATGACGATTATTTTAAGTTACAGTATGCGATCAAACCATGTCTTCAGTAACTACGGCGTAGCAAATACTACGAACTGCTACAAAGCGTAGCACTAAAATTGAGACTTGCTACGCTTTAGATTTTTTCTATGTTTAAATTATGTTTCTTTACAAATACAGTTTGGAGCGTTCAGAGTTTCAGTCAGTAAGCCTCAAGGCTCTTTTGTAAAGGTCTAAGCTGTCATCAGGAGCTGAATGGTCTAAATAATCATAAACACGCACAAAAGCCCCGAGAGGAAATGAGAGAAAGCGAAACAAACACTTTATTGACAAAAAGGCGGCAGGCTCACAGAATAAATCGTAAAATGATTTTTGTATGAAATATAAAAATGAATAAATTTGAATAACATTTTGATGGATAGCATTTAAATGATTTTATCAAAAACAGCTTTGTACATATTCGGTTTTGTATTTTTATTACTCTTCATGATATATTTGGTTGGTAAAATTTATGGTAAAGTTTCGTCTGATAAATTTGTTTTCTAATTGCGTTACAAGAAAATTAACATAGAATTAGAATAACTTTTGCGGACTTTCTTCTCTAGGATTGTGGAAGACAGAAATTCTAGCAATTCCAATTTCAGTAGCAATTTTAAAGTAAATTCGATTAAAATACTGTCTTCAAATATTGTACTTAAACTTCAAAGCTGACTTGTCAAGAATAGTTTTGTGTCTATGAAAATTTGGCTTAAAATTCTTGGGTAACACTTAAATTTTAAATTTCAATCTATAATAAATATCATAGGCAGTATCCCACAAGATAAAAAAAAAAATATTTTGCAACTCTTAACCACAATTTTATGTATTAAAACAGAAATCGACACCTTAGTTCCCTCTATTGAGGAAAATATTCATAAAACACGCTTGACATCCGATACCCATCCAGCAAGTGACCCTACCGAGAGTAGCTCAACATTCAAAGATTTCAATATTTCAAAGATTTTTATTGAATAAAACTTACATGGTAAATGGCAATGAGCTTTGACTTACTCCAGTTAAGCACGAAGCCTGTGTAATATAATTATGTTTAGTAAGTACATTTTAGTTTTTTGTTATAAACATTGGTAATCGTTTACGCAATAACTTTACCACACGCTCATTGTTATGGCAATAAGCTGAATTAATAATATCAACTTGCACGTGTCACTCATAATCATAACTCAGTTTACATATTATACGATACGAAAGCTCAGTGAAAGCTCGCCCCGCCACTCGACTATTCATGAGGGAGGTAATGTTAATATTAATGAAGTAATTTGATATAAGTTTTCACTTTCGTCTAAGCTCTAATAAGCAAGAATCTGATACAACATTAAAGAAGGCTTAGGTTTCCTTAACTTTTCTTTAACTTTGAAAGATCTATTATGTGTTACTTTGAAAAAAAAAACTGAAACTAAAAGCTGAAACTTTTGTTTCTAGGCAAAATTTATTGCGTTGCGGTACTCTAAAAAAACTCACAAGTAGATAGCAAAAAAATAGTTAGTAAAATTACTTTGACTTCGACTTAAACCAAAAACTTTATTCGTTCATTATAACGACGATGATTACTACGAAAAGTGTCTTAAAACTTGACTGCGTAGCACACCTCGAATACTTCAAAGAAAAAAGCGCGTGTACAGTGGCGGACACGGTCGGCGTAACACTTCCGGTTTTTCTGTATTGTAAAATAGCTCTTGTTCTTTGGTAATACAGTCTAGGGCTGACGAAACCATAGACAAATCTGTTACGGCCTCCTAGTCCGTGACTGTACGTGCATGCGTATCATACGTGAGTGAGTGAGATAAGACTTGCTATTTGTACTGAGCGGTAACTGAGAGGTAACCGAGCTCATAGGGCCGCATTGCTAAGGGAGGTAGGGAGTGCCCATATTGTATGTAGTACTATTTATCATACTGAGCTGCGTAGTATGCCTTATTCCAGTCAGCATAGGCTCAAGTACTCCCACGCTCGGTGTCATTGTCATACCCCGGCAATACCTCACTCACTCCTACTCAGCCCTTAGGATCTCCTCATTACGCGACTGAGGATCACCTAGGAAAAAAATAAATTTTTAAAAGGTTTATTTTTTTCGATAGGAGTTGTATGTATGGTACAACAAAAAAAAAAAATTAGGCTGGGAGACCCTATAGCTTAAAGTGATTTCTTCCAGGCACTCCTACATACATACATACATAATCTCACGCCTTTTATTCCCCGGAGGGTTAGGCAGAGGTACCAGCTCAAGAGCCGGACCCACATTTAGCCGAGTTTATGCTTTTATTACCAACGTGACAAGGGGCAAGCTTGTCGCCGCGGTTATAACGACCACTACTGCGGCCGGGACCAACGGCTTAACGTGCCTTCCGAAGCACGGAATCATCTTACTTTTCGGACAATCAGGCACTCCTATTTATGCGGAATGCCAAATGGTACGGTAGGTTGATGTTGAAAGGTAATTTTTTTTTTTTTTTTACTTAGTACTTTATTCAAGCACTTAAAAACAATTAAGCGTAAAAATTTAATCCCTAGCTATTTAAGTTGTGTTTCAAAACTCTAACAAAAATCACTGACCCAGAAAGGGAGCCAGTTTAAAACCGCTATCCGGTGGCAAACTTCGAACTAAATCTGAGCCCCTCAAAGTATTTATTTCCTTTGAAAAGCCATCAGAAGTTTCATCGCGGTTCATTGTGAAATTACAAAATTTCTTAACGGCTCCTCGCCGGATAATGACATTGTGGGAGCTCCGAGCTTCAAGTCGCTGAATGGATCTCGGCGACGCGACGACGACTAGGCTGCTTTTAGACTTGAGTCGTGTGATTAATATCCTTTTTAATACACAAAAACACACTCACTGTTTTTTTACTGAAGCAGGCAGATTCAGAATACATACTGATAATTAATTTCATGTTATATTATCATCAATATATATATAAAACTCTTCCGTTACTTCTCCTCCTTACTCCGCTGAAATTTTGCACTTAGGTTCCTTGGGTAGTGTAGGGAAGCACTAAATAATAATTTTCCAAAATTCCTATGAAAACGGAAAAAAACGGGATTTTTGTCATTATGAGAAATCAGCGCGGGTAAGACCGCGGGGCAGGCCTCTAGTTTAAACATAACTTAGCCAAATGTGGCTCAATCCATTGATTGAGCTGGTGTATTGAAATGAAACTACAAATTATAGATATTTGCTAACGTATTATAAAATATTATAAAAAGTACTGCTTTTATTATAATTTTTTGGATTAATGTTCTCCACGAATGGCAGAATATAACTATCAAAATACTAGAAAATATCACGTCGACTAATTTGGAAACTTGTTTAAAAAAAAAACTACTAAAACCGAAACCAAAACTCAGTTACAGGGAGCCATAATTTTCGAAATGACATTAAAGTAAGACTTCTAAGATTTTAGCGAACCTCTCTCATGTTCATGTGACGCAGCCCACGGCTCTGTAATGGAGTCTGAAATCGTCTTTAAACGACTGAAAATGCCTGAAACTGAACACGGATACACTCTTAACTCCGGCTGAGCTGAGGCAATAACACTCGGTGGGAGGGAGAAGTGATGGGGGGAACACAGACCATAATTTGTGATAGACTACAAATGTATGAGCGAGTTATTTTAGAGATGTTCTGAGCGAAATGTGAATCAGTCCAATCAACTTATTTTAAACAAAATCATCATCATCATCAGCCTGTAGGAGCCCACTGCTGGACCTAGACCTCTTCTCTCGCACGCCATGCACTACGGTCCTGCGCCAGTCTGATCCACTGCCTACCGGTGACCTTCACTATGTCGTTAAACAGAATAGGGAAAAGATGAACCAAAGGTAAAAAACGTATGGATAAATACAAATAAATTAAAATATAATATTTATTAGATTATAGAAAATCAAATGAGTTTACGTGTAAGTGAAGATCTAGAGCTATAAAACAAAGAGATCCGCCTGAGACATTGCACTTAGGCATAGACAAAAGCAAATTTTTTTTTTCACCAACAATACTTGCATACAAAAATGTATTAAGAAATGCAATAAAAATATTTGATAAATTATCTGTCGTCATAAACATCAAACAATAGGGACTCTTTCGGATATTAGGAGCCAGTTTACCAAAAAAATATATATCTTCTAAAATAAGGCAAATATCAAAAATGTGGCACAGTATGACTCTATTTTAAAAGATGGTCTTGGGAGAAATAAGATGGAGGGGTGTGGGAGGTGTAAGTGCTTCGATTGATACGGGTACGGGTACGACAGGTTCCGGTTGCTTAAAACAATATTTTGCTCAATATATGACTAACTATAGGAAATATCTTGCTCTGTCAAACGCCTTAAACAGTTACGCAAGTTAATTGGATTAACCACAGTGCATGCGGCTGACGCGGTTCACATGCAACGAGATGAACATGAAAGTGAAATTGAAAGCGCACTGGTGTAGACATGTTCACTAATCAATATATTCAGTATAACAGCTGTTCCATACATTGGTTCGAACAGCTGACGGGGTCAATGTACGGGACGGCTGTTATTTTTTTTGAGATTTTGACCCTTGTTGCTTTGGGAAAGTTGTTAATTATGGTGAGTAGAATCCCTCCTTTCATTTATTACCGCCTTGTCAGAAACACCCAGTATAAAACTCTTCCGTTACTGACTGACTGACTGACTGATAGACAACGCAGAGCCGAAAGTACTGGGCGTAGGGGTCTGATATTTTGCACACGGGTTCCTTGGGGAGTGTAGGGAAGCACTAAGGAATAATTTTCGAAAATTCCCACGGGAACGGGAACAAACTGGATTTTTGTGTTTATGAGTCTACGCGAGTGAAACCAGCCTCTAGTATTAAATAAAAAGAAAATAGATTTAACTGTTATTTGTTTGCATCGAATAGGCACCGAAAGCATGGAACCGATTTAGAAAATTCTTTTACCATTAGAATATTACAATAATATCCTTGATGAACATAGGCTATAATTTTTTTTACGAAAATTTCGAAGCAATTCGAAGTCGGTAAGAAGTTTGCTGTGTCAGCTAGTAGCTAATATGAAAAAGAGATAATTTAACTTGCAATAAAGTAATCGTATGTAACTCTGAAGATTCTAGAAAATAGTATGAGACGGGGAAGGGTCGAAGGGTAGGGGGAGAGCCGGCAAAGGGCGGGGGTATTAGCCTGATTCCCGCCGTATGAGGTTCAATAGGCTTATCCCGTGAATTTCTCTTTACGGCAATGAATACTGTTTGTTGCCCTGTGAACGGTAAGCATTGTGGGAATAGGGCATGTGTTTTTTCTTCAGCTTTTATGTTTTCGTTTGTACCGATTTGTGTACCTTTGCTTAGTAGTTTATTGTTATTATTATTTGTGTTTGCATTGCTTTTGAAGGCCGTCTTTTGCTCGCTGTGAATATACGGATATAGACATCAGAGAAAAACTGTTTCTAACCGAGCATTACATATAAAAAGTCTTTAGAACGATGTTTTTCGTTCGCTTTACTGAGAGATAATTTTATTGAATTGTAGCCGGTGACCTTCAAAAGACAAAGTCAAAGATGATTTATTCATAGGATACAAGATATCACTTATTGAAAGTCAATTAGACTAATCTAATTGCTATTGATACCTTATTTGTCAATGTTTCCTATACTGCGCGAGGAGAGGTAGTTCAGGGTGCCTACCAATTGGCTCAGGCAAACAAATGTTTGCCTTGCTTGACGACAATGGTCGCCTGGAGACGCCCCCAAACGAGCCCTGCTCTGTCAAATTATTCTACTACCTTTCGCAATGATTTTATTCTTACTTTAACAAAGATACTAAAGTTAATATCTCTGCCTCTGTCAGATATACTGACAAGAAGACTGGCATTATTCTTTGTATATGACTCGGGCACGTTTTAGCATAGAAACAAAAAAAATCCAACACAAATAAATAATTATACCAAAGTACAGTCGGCAGCGAGCGAGCGTAATGAGTCTTGTTTCCGGCGAACATTTGTTAGCCTCCCCTCGCCCCGCACTCACCCCCGGCCCGCCCCTGCAGCGCCTAAACATAAATAAGCGAGCTCTGTAATTAAAACATCGCTAAAAACGGCAAGAAAACTAATTGCCGACGCCGCCGCTGCTAATTGTTCAATGTGTTTGTGAATCGCGAGCGATTTATAGCTTTTGTTGCGAACACGCTTAAGAGGCATAGCACGCCAAGTAACGCCACTCGCGAAAAATTAATAATAATAATAATAACACATCACACTCAGAGTCCCTAACTAGGAAGAACCTGTATCTAGGGTGCCCGAAACACACACAGAGACGAACATCACACCCAGACCGGAAACAAACATCGATATACATCATATCAATATTCGCCCCGCCCGGGAATCGAACCCGGGTGCACACAATTACTCAGTCCACATCACTGCCAACTGAGCCACGGAGAAGTCAAATTAATATCTTCTAAACTTAGGCACATATCAAAAAAGTGAAACAGTATCCTCACAAGCTAAATAATGTAGCCTTGTGTTTTTAGGGGGCTGTTGTATAGGGTAAATACCAAAGAAAGTCTCAGATTGTTGCCAGAAGTGGCCGTTTTTAGCAACACTTTGTTGCTTCCTTTGGTCTCTAATCTAAAAGCTCTACAACACAACAGTGCCCTAAAAATACTAAGCTACATTATCTAGTGGAATACTGTTCCACATTTTTGATATTTGCCTTAGTTTGGAAATTTTTTTCGCGAATGGCGCTAGCATCGCTGTAAACTTGGCTGTTAAGGACGTAGTTTTTAACTTTTAAACCGGCTTGATGGATATCGGGCTTAGACTAAGCCTCGTCCGGAGCGAGAGGAGGTGGTCCGAGAATTAAGATCAATTGCGATGCCTGACTGAGGAAATAGGATAAAATGTGAAATTTGCCAATGACCAATACTCGGAGCTTAGTTAAGGGTTAAAAATTTTTTCAAAAAAATTAAAATATAAATAAAAAACTTTTTAATTTTTACACGATTTAAAAATATACATTTTTATCGCGACTGATGCTTCATCATTTCAGCCGTAGGACGTCCACTGCTGGACATAGGCCTCCCTCAAGGCTCTCCATCTATAATAAATAATATAATAATAATAAATAAAGTTTATTTTTCAAAGTTTTCATAACATTTAGTAGAACTCCCCTTTTAAGTATATAACCTGTGTTAGGGGAGAACGCTCTTTCTTACAATAACTTAAATTTAATCTTATTTTATGAGAATAGTGAGTTACTTACATCACCTTACATCTAAAAAAATCAAAAAGACGGGTATCGTACCAGACATGCATTTTGTTTATACAATACTCGCAGCCAACTATAAACATCACGACAACAAAAGGTCTCACGAGGCAGGCCGTTTGATGCTAAAAGGGAAACTGTGACAATACAAATAAAGCCCATTATTGCTTGTTTATTATTTACCGATGGCCCTAGTAGAGGTAAGTACATCAACTGAAATTATGGACTTAAACGATTTTTAGATATTAGGAAATTATAAAATACGAATAATAATATAAAACATAAAAAGTGCTTCTAGTTCATAATAATATATAATAAATATATAAAAAAAAAAAAAAAAACAAACAAAATAACATTAAATGCTGTTCTTCTTTTTTTTTTTTTTTTTTTTTTAACTGAAAATTAAACTAAAATACACAATCAAACATTGTTTATATAAAAAGAAAAAGAATCAACCTGTATGATAAATAAAATAAAATAAAAATTCTCCTTCCATTTATAAATAAGCCTTATTAAATGATAAGAAAAAAAATTAACTTTGCTTCTATTTTAAATGTATGTAATATTTAATAGTATAATGAAACCTAAAATGCCTTCTATTTGTAGTTTAAGTTATAAAAGAAATAAATAAAATCAAAATTCATGAATGTATAAAATAAAATTCCATTCAATATTATAAATGGAACTCGGTCAAAAAACTGCTATCCATGCTTAATAATATGTTATACTGTTTGTCTGTCTGTCTGTTTCATTGTCACGATAATGTCCATGTCCATCTGTACCGATCGCAGGTGGCCTGCATCCAGCGTGGACCCGCAGCCTTGCGCAGATCATCCGTCCATCTGGTCGGTGGACGTCCTACGCTGCGCTTGCCGATCCGTGGTCTCCACTCGAGAACTTTTCGGCCCCAGCGGCCATTTGTTCTGCGGGCTATATGACCTGCCCATTGCCACTTCAACGAGCTTATCCGCTTGGCTATGTCGGTGACCCTGGTTTCTCTGGTTTTTCTTCGACTGACGCTTATATCGATGTAATTAAGCTCATAAACGAATACAGATAAAGTTCAAGGGAATCAATTTTGTTTAATGGTTCTTTCAGTAAGTTTTATTTATGTTGATAATCTATCGTTCATGTATGCATTGTAGCTTTGACTTTTTACTTAAAGATTTGTAAAGTAATCTTAGTTTTAAAGCTATTTCTATAATTGTTACAAAAAATCTTTAAAAACGACTGTTGTTTTAAAACTGAATTTCACTGTTGTTTTAAAGCTGAATTTCACGCGTTGTGAGACCGTTTACTGTCAAGTATTAATGTACTTTGGAATCCAGTTGAGACGCGTATGTATGGCTCGCGTTAACGTAAACAGGTCTCATTTCATTCCTCTTTCCGCCAGTAACTTTGTACATTAGTAGCACGCGCTTTATCCCGGTACTTCAATTATTTCGCGGAGTTGTTTATGATGCTGATAAGTTTGCGACCTCGAGTGCCTCCCGCTCGCCTTGGCGCAACTTTGTTAGAAGTATAAATCTCTGCAAATAAATTTCTTAATCTTCATTCTTTCCTAGCATAAATGGCAGTTTCTTAATTTTTGTTGTATTTTCTTCTGCTTTACTAGTGTGGGTGGAGCCTCTTCCACACCTACCGTTTCTATGATAGCTGCTGCTTTATCTACCGAGCCTATGATCCTACCCATTCTAATTAGAAGACTTATGGGGGATATCAATTAAAGTACTTCAACCTGTTTTAACACTAATAGCGCCTCATCTAGCATTAATTTTTAACTCTTGTATCGAAAAAGGCATTTTTCCAAATTTATTGAAGTACAGCAAAATCATTCCAATTTTTAAATCTGGAAATACCGAAAACCCCACTGATTATAGACCAATCGCGGTTCTTCCAGCCTTAAGTAAAATATTTGAAAAACTTATTCTTGCACAATTAGCGTCTCACTTCTCAGTCAATAACTTCCTACACAAAAATCAATTTGGTTTTAGGAAAGGGCGGTCTACCTTAGACGCAGGTCACAAACTCATCAGCGATGTCTATGGATCCTGGGAGGATTCTCACGATGCTATTGGGGTTTTCTGTGACCTCTCGAAGGCTTTTGACTGCGTTGATCATGAGACTTTGCTACTTAAATTACAGCACTATGGCTTAATTGATAAATCACTTGATCTACTTGCCTCTTATCTTACTGATCGCGACCAACGAGTGGACGTGGGTGGTGCGGTGTCTGCAGGTTGTCCTATCAAGATTGGTGTACCTCAGGGATCGATATTGGGGCCTTTCCTGTTCCTAGTCTACATAAATGATCTCCCTTACATGTTAGATAAACTTACTGAGGTTGTCCTCTTTGCGGACGACACCTCTTTAACATTTAAAGTTAAACGAGGTGACTCCCTCAACTTAGATATAAACAAAACATTAGTGGAGATTTCTCAATGGTTTACTTCCAATAATTTACTTTTGAACGCAAAGAAAACTAATTGCATTAAGTTTTCCTTGCCAAATGTGACTGCTTATGATACAGACATACATTTGGACAATAACAAGCTTAATCTGGTAAATCAAACTGTATTCCTTGGTATCACTCTAGATTCGAAACTTCAGTGGGGCCCCCATATCTCAAATCTTGCGGCAAGGCTCAGTTCGGCTGCGTACGCAATCTGGAAAATCAGAAAATTAACTGATGTTTCTACCGCGAGACTTGTGTATTTCAGTTACTTTCATACCTTAATGACCTATGGCTTGCTTCTATGGGGAAGAGCTGCAGATATTAACGTCATTTTTATACTACAAAAACGCGCAATTAGAAACATTTATCAGCTTAAAGCTCGCGAGTCCCTCAGACAAAAATTCAAAGAAATTGATATTTTGACGCTTCCGTCCCAGTACGTCTTTGAAATTATTATGTATACTCGTAAAAACTTACATATGTTTGATAAAAAATGTGATAAAATTAAAGACCTTAGAACGCGTAGCAAAAACAAACTAAGTATTCCACAGAACAGACTAAAACGGACAAACAAATGCTTTATAGGAAACGAAGTAAGATTTTATAACAAGATCCCAGAAGAGATTTTGATCCTGAATGATAATGAGTTTAAAACTCGTATCAAAAAAGGTTTGATTAAGAAAGCTTATTACAATGTTGATGATTATGAAAACGACAAAGACGCATGGAAGTAGTCTAGCTCTGCACGATATTTTCATTATTTCATGTATGTACTTTAAATCTTATTAATTTATGTTCTTTGTATTGTAAATTGAATTGTAATGTCACATATATAAGAACAAAAAAAAAAAAAAAGAGAGAAATTGTAAAGTAGAGTTTGTTACCCCTTTCTTCTCTACGCTGTAAAATCATTGCGAAAGGGAGTAGAATCATTTGACAGAGGAGGGCTCGTTTGGGGGCGTCTCCAGGCGACCATTGTCGTAAGGCAAGGCAAACATTGTTTGCCTGAGCCAATTAGTGGGCACCCTGAACTACCTCGCCTCTATCAGTATAGGATACTTTACGAAATAAGGTATCAATATTAATTAGATTAGTCTAATTGACTTTCAATAAGCGATATCTTGTATCCTGTATTGAATAAATCATTTTTTACTTTTTTTTTACTTTAAAATTACTTTTATTATTTTAACGAGCTTTCCCAGCTTACTTCTTTACGCCATAGAATATAAGATACTATAAAAGACTTGGCTCTATAGACTAGGTTCTTTTGACCGCCCAGAATGGCCGAATAAAAAACAAACAACAACCAACAAACCACGTGTCAAAATATGTAAGCAACGGAAAAAATATTGCACTTTGGGTTACATTATTTGAGTTTAGGTAAGGATCCCTAATTTTTTGAAAATCTAATATAGCCTATGACACTCGGGGTTAATGTAGCTTCCTACCAGTGAAAGAATTTTCAAACAAATATTTCCTTTTTATAATATTGGTATAGATTCCAATAAATTTTATTATAATAGGTAAAAGCAAATAAGTCTGGCTCGTAATATCTTACTCGGTTAAAACTGTGTTGTTGGTTTAAGCTGCAGTTGACACTTTTTGTTTGTATGAACAAGAAAGTGACAGATGTAGTTTAAACGAGTGAAGCAGTTTTAACCTAGTTGGATATTAGGGGCATAAGTGTTATTAGTGTTAGTAAGCATAACTTATGGTTCGTAAGTAAATGCTTTTTTATTATTTATTTTTTCTTTCGATCCGGGATATTATTGACTTTGTATGTTATCATCTGTTTGACTGCCAGATGCACTTTTTATATTTTTATAAAACAATAGTTTTTACCCAAGTCTAGTGTAAAAAATACTAATATTAACAGCAAGACGGCTCCAATTGTTTTTTGTTAAAAGTTGTACTGTATTATTGTAAAGTATTCAATATAGGATACAAGATATCGCTTATTGAAAGTCAATTAGACTAATTTAAATAATATTGATATATTATTTGGTAAAGTATCCTATACTGCTAGAGGCGAGGTAGTTCAGGGTGCCCACCAATTGGCTCAGACAAAGAAATGTTTGCCTTACCTTACGACATTGGTCGCCTGGAGACGCCCCCAAACGAGCCCTCCTCTGTCAAATGATTCTACTCCCTGTAGAAATGATTTTACAGCGTAGAGAAGAAAAGGGTAACAAACTCTACTTTACAATTTAACTCTCTCTTTTTTGTTTTGTTGAACCTTAAAAATACAGAAGTAGGAACATCCTGGATAAACCAATAAATGCAAGGACAGGACAGAGGCGTCGCATTTGTCCGAACTTTCGGACATGACATATGTCTTCCATTAACAGTTTTCCTCAAACATTCCCTTTTGTTACTTAATAAAGTGATGTAGCGACAAATGCTTTGTGTTGTCCGATAGATGATTCAATATAAAACACATGAGAGAGGCAATATTTTGATAACCTTATGTGGCATAGTTGTAGTTTATCGGTCACGTTAAGCCAAGATGCGAAGGTTCAAAATGGGTTCAAATAATAATAATAATAATAACACATCACACTTAGAGCCCCTAACTAGGAAGAACCTGTATTTAGGGCGCCCGAAACACACAGAGACGAACATCACACCCAGACCGGAAACAAACATCGATATTCATCATATCAATATTCGCCCCGCCGAGAATCGAACCATTGTTTGGATTTTTTCCGTGTTTATTTCTTCCATGGAATTTTGTTAGTACTGAATTATTTTATTTTAATACTTTACCTGCTTTTACATAATTACATATGTAGTTATACGAGTATGTAAGGTTCCATTTAATATAACACGGGGCGTTGCAGTAAACCTTATTTGGTAAAGTATCCTATACTGCGAGAGGCGAGGTAGTTCGGGGTGCCCACCAAGCGGCTCAGGCAAACAAATGTTTGCCTTGCCTTACGATATAGTGGTCGCTAGAGACACCACCAAACGAGCGCTCCTCTGTCAAATGGTTCTACTCCCTTTCGCAATGATTTTACAGCGTAGAGAAAAAAGGAGTAACAAAGTCTACTTTATAATTTATCTCTCTCTCTTTTTATCTTTTGTTCTTTTGTAACATTACAATTCAATTTGGCGACAATACAAATAACATAAATTAATAAAAAAATTGTGTCCATGCACAGCACACTACACTATCTTATCAAACTAATATCCCGGCAACACCACGTGCCGTCACTCACCTTCCAGTGGCGATTATTCAACAGCCTCCTAATGAGCGTGCGACATGTGTCGCTCGACTTGTCGCTCGAGAGAATAGGCCCCCATTAATCAATGCCCGGGACCTGGGGTCAGATCGACGGACTCTAATTATGACAGAGATTTGTATACAAGACATTGTTGGTATTTATCTTTGTTGTTTAGAAGGTATTTTCTCTTTTGTTTTTTTATGGGATAATTAATACAAATAAAATCATTTTTAATAACACGCATCACACTCAGAGCGCCCCTAACTAGAAATAACCTGTATCTAGGGTGCCCGAAACACACACAGAGACGAACATCACACCCAGACCGGAAACAAACATCGATATTCATCATATCAATATTAGCCCCGCCCGGGAATCAAACCCAGGTGCACATGCATACTCAGTCCTCATCACTGCCAACTGAGCCACGGAGCAGCAATTTAAGCATACATAGGGACAGACGTGGAAAGCAACTTTATTTTATACTATGTATTGATGATTGCTTAATATAATTATAGAAGAGTTGTCATCTCAACTCTGTTGCTGACATAAAGTTCGTGCCTTTCCAGTTATTTTTGTTAGCCTATAGCGTCGGCGTCGGTAAGTAATTACAGGCTAATTTAGCCTGCGACGTTGTCAAATTTGAAAAGTGAAGTTAGCGGCTTTTTGTTGCTGATCTGTCTGTAGGTCTGTAGTATTTTTTTTATTATTAAAGGGCTACACGTTGCGAAATTAGCACCACTTTCGATAATTAATTATATCTTCTAAACCATAAATCGACGAAATCAAATTTTAGCAATATTATCTATGGCGTCATTGGCGTATATTTTTGATTTCGGCCATGGTTTAGAAGATATTAATTATTTATCGAAGTGGCGCTAGTATAGCACCCGTTCGCCCCTTTAATGAAATTCCACATTTAAGATTACCTAATTTAGCTATGAATCTGCAAAAAGACCCCTAGATCAGGCCCGCGAGGCGCGCCGGTCGCGACCCTATTCCCGGCTCTCACCACGGGACCTATTCAACCAAAATCTCTACACAATGTATCGACCTTGTATCAACCTTATTGTATGAGACATAAAATTCAAAATTGCGCACTATGTTGAGCCCGCGTATGTTTTATCACAAGGTTTCAAGCAATGAAATCATCCTAATTCGGTTTAGTTCCTTCCTGAAATCAATTGAGGTGAAATAGGATTATAGGTCGGGCGGAAACTGGGTCGGCCTGTGTTTCCTTTATGTGCCTACGATTTCTATGTTTAGGTAATAAAAAGGTAATAATTTTTAAAAGAACCAAGAAAATAAATTGGAATAGATTTTTACTTTAATAAATATTTGTATTAAAGAAAAAATATTTGTAAAGAATTAGGTAAATGCTTTTATTGTTGTTCAGTTTTTTTATTTTAATTATCTTAGTTATGTTTAATAATTAAGTGCATAACGTTTAAGCAAGATTATCTAGGGAGTCAAAGACGCATATTTTTGATTTCGGTCATGGTTTGGAAGATATTTATAATTTATCGGGAGTGGCGCTAATTTCGCACTGTGTAACCCCTTTAGTATATTTCGGAATGATGGTGACAGAATAGCAATGTGCAGCCCACGCCGCTTAAGCTAAAAATATTTAAATGAAATGCTCAAAGAAACGGATGATTATTATTCTCATGGTAAAAAAATAAGTTTTTCATGAAAAAATCACTGGCGAAGCAGCGGTATACTTATAAAATTTATAAAATTCACTATATCGTTAGAGAATATACAAAGAAAAAATTGTTTTTATATATATTTTTTTTTATTTCATTAAAAATCTTTTTTGATGATAATGCCTAGTTGAGACTTTACAGAGGTGTTTTATTATAACCCAAATATGGTGTGTCATTCTTTTTTCAAAAAATAAAATTCCTTACCAACAAAAGCGCAACTTAAGGTTTACACAACGCCTTTTGTTAAGATAACGCATGACAAATCTCTTCTTTATGTGAGAAAACGACAAATCGTCGACCCGTCATCTGACGAGTGTATAGAATGCGTGTCACTCACCGGGATCGTTCTACCGAGGGTCAGACGAGGCAGGGGGTGAGGTACAGAGCGCGGGGTGCGGGGGGGTAAGTGGACTATTTATATTCGGGAGCACGACACCCGGGCAAACACAATAACGCTCGAGCGGTTTGCTGAGCGTTGTGATAAGCGGGGCGGATGCTTGCCATAATATTGTATGAACCAAATTAATTCATAAAATAGTAAGCTAGCTATTGGAATTGTAAACATAAACTCTGCTTTAGATGTAAACGCTGAGAACCCATTTTACTATGTACTCATAACCTAATGACTATGACTTCACCAAATTACTTTTCAACAGAGAAGGTTTTTTCGAAAAGGTTTATTATGGCGACCTCTAGGGAATATACAATACCCAGGCAGTGGTCGTAGTTTAGCTGAGAAAATTCTATCTACGATTTTTGATTCATATTATTAAAATTTGTTTACATTGTTTGCCTTGTTTATAACCAAATCGGATCCTTACACCAAAAAATCAAGGTAGTACAAGTACTGATTGTTTGGTAGAAATATACATTTTTGATGAGGAAGAGTCAAAGGTTAATCTTCTACCTATCATATAGCATGAAGCTTTTATCTTGATTTCTACTACAAAACAAACCGCTACCGCTTCCGCGTCCGCTACCGCTTCTCCTATCACCAAGCCCGCTCTTATCTCGGGCGGCAAGGCGTGCTAATCCCGCAAGTCAAGGGCGCACCTGACGACCGGCTTATGATGCGGACCCGATGTAAATCTGCGGCAATGGATGTCGGCCTTTGTGACTAGCTTATCGGCTATAAAGTTTAGGAAACCACATCTTAACATATTTTGTTTATTAAGTTTATTTATTAATTAATTTTAAAACAAAAATACATATCAATATCAATACATAGTATAAAGCAAAGCCGCTTCCTGCGTCTGTCCCTATGTATGCTTAAATCTTTAAAACTATGTAACGGATTTTGATGCGTTTTTTTAAAGGATAAAGTGATTCAAGCGGAAGGTTTATATGTATAGTACGAAGTTAGCCGGGTCGACTAGTATATATATATAGTTCAAACTGATAACCTTCTTTTTTTAAAGTCGGTTAAAACAGGACTTATTTTCAAAGAGTTACACAAGCATAATGTCATAATTAAGACTTGTTGCATCCTTGTCTCACGTGTGTAAATTGTTATTTCCTTCTTCTTGGAAATCACACGAAGACTTGTGTCAATAATTTGGTCGGAAGAGAATTCCAGGCGGAGTATATTATTGTACCATGGTAACAAAGACAATCATTATGGGGTTTGCCATAATCAACGTTTAGCTGGCGAGTTTGTGATCGCGTAGTCGCTTTTTATGACATCCATGGGAGGAGATGGAGCAGAAGTATTATATGGCTTAAAACGTGTACTTTAAAGCTTAAATTTGGTAACAAATGGCTGTCTAATAAATCATTTAACGTAACATTCACTAGAAATGAACTTAGCGGTAAAAGCCTTGCTCCAATCTTATTGCATTCCGTACCGACCGCTGCTGCTACGTAGCTCGTAGCTACGAGTGCTACGCGGCCGTAGTCGTCGTTACCACTACGGCGTAGTCGTAATAGCGCAATCTTACTACGCCCGGCATCTGGCAATGAGGTCGTAATGGACCGTTTATTGTGTGGCCGATTATTTTCTGTTGACTTACCGCTTTATGAGGGTTTTTTGTGAGAATATTGTATATTATTGGCTTTATTATTTAAACTCAGTTGCTTAGTTCCACTTTTATACCCCAATATAAATATTAACAAACTGTAAATTACTTAAATTACGATCATCATCATCATCATTTCAGTCAAAAGATTCCTACTGCTGGACATATTGGCGCCTCCACAAATTGCCATACCCCGCCACATCAATGTAGTCGGTCCGCCTACTTTATGTTTTCCGGTCAAAAAATGATGCCATTGGATTTGTATAATATTAAAATTTTCAAAAGAATATCACAGCAATAAATATTGTTATTTTAATCAACATTTTTGAATGCTGTTTCACTCTTTGCCGTGGTGGGAGACAAAGTTTTCTTTAAGGCTCTATTTCATTGCTTCATTAGTCCAGGCGAAGGGGTGCGGGGTGGTTGTAGGAGGGGGGAGGGATGCAGATTTGGTCTCGATGCATCTTTTATATTTTTTCTTCCTGTTTTGATGCACAATTTTGTTTGAACAATTGCAACCTTCTGTTTCAGTTTCTGTTTGATTTATAGCATACCGTGCAGCGATGTAGGATTTATTATGTAATAATAATAATAAATTGCATTTGGGAATCGTTTTCCATCGCTTTGCTTAAGAAAAGAAGCGAAGGTACAATCTTTTTTAGTAATTTTTTTTAAAGTTTTGCAATAGCTAAATAAATTACTTAATATGTTGACCTACTTTTTAATTTATACTTTTACTTACTTTTTGTTAAAATTAAAATTATATCTTATTTCAAGAAAAAAAAGTATTTCACCAACAATGAATATGCTATTACTAAACTAAGTATTATATAAATTATTTTGTATTTAAATCTGAAACTTTATTACTTTTATCCGCTTGTCTGTGACGCATCATAATAACCTATTTAATACTTAATATATTTTTCGTGTCTAGTTACTTGGTTTCATCTTTTACTTAGCACGAATTAAATAAAATTTAATATTACAAAATTTTCAAATAGTTAGAGGAACCTTTTACGATATTTTGCTTTTGAACAAAGCCACTTAAAACTTAATAACTAGGAAGATCGGTATTTTATCCTCAACAAAGTATAATCTATAAAATTTCAGTGATTTCAAAGGTTTTCGTGACTTTAGTTGGGATCCCTGAGATTATTCCTGTTTTTTTTAATCGTTTTAAATAAAAATTACATTTTCTGCATCAAATTTCTAATTAGAACAAGGAAGGGCAGTAAACTATCCTGAATTCCTGACAAAGTAAACTATTCCAAACAAAACGTTATAAATTTTACACAATTTACAAACTCCATCGATCTCGGGGCAATCTAAACCGAGCAGCCATCCGAGTGAAACTTGTGTCGTTACTACAGTCCAATGAGTTTTGAGTGACCAACCGCTCTTTATTGCTGTTACATATAGTTGGAAATAGCCTGGCAAATGCGGTCTTATGTCTGACCGTAAGCGGTTGATGATAGTTCCGTGTTTACGAGGCAAGTTGCGTGTGAGCGGAACCTTAGCCGGCTTCGACCAGATGAGAAAGTGATTGAGTTTCAGTTCCTTAATGCTGCGTTACACAAACTGCAAGTTTATAATAGGTTTTTTTTAAAGAAATCTTTGTTTGTTGCATTATTTTATTCGAGCTGTCCCGGCTTACTTCGTTACGCCATAGAATATAAGATACTACTAAAGACTTGGCTCTATTGACTATGTTCTTTTGACAGACCAGAATGGGCGAATAAAAAAGCAAACAACAACAACAAACCACCTGTCAAAATATGTAAACAACGGAAAAAATATTGCACCTTGGGTTACATTATTTGAGTTTAAGTAAGGATCCCTAATTTTTTTGAAAATATAATATAGCCTTTGACACTCGGGGATAGTGTAGCTTCCTACCAGTAAAATAATTTTTCAAATCGGTTCAGTATTTTCGGAGCCTATTCGTTGCAAAAAACAAACCCCAAGGTCGCCTTTTGTCAACTTACTGTACTAATAATGTTCTGGTTTTTGTGTTTTTTGTGCAATAAAGATATCATTCATTCATTCATTCAAACAAACAAATAAAACAAATCTTTCCTCTTTATAATATTGGTATAGATATTGTAAACTTAAATAATATTTGGATTTCTAGGTAGATTACTTGATATTTTGATTTCAGCATAAGGCAGAATCATTATGTCCAAAACAATTCGTCTCTTAGTTACGAATCATTAAAATATTAAAACTTTATTCAAATTCTAGAAGCCTACTGAAATAAACAAATAATACCATGAATATCTAAAAATATAAAACACATTAACTTTATTTCAAAGTACGATAACTTTTTTAACTGTTTATTTATGATTTTTTAAGCTAAGTTTGTGTGACGTCGGATATTGCAGCTAATGGACAAACGCCAGTTCATCCGAGCTCGTCCGACCTCGTCTACTTCGAGATTAGTTCCTGACAGGACACCGCAGACACTGTGTCACACAACTAACACAGTTTGGGGCTAGCACACACACACACACACACACACACACACACACACACACACACACTTACTGACTGATACACATACGCACCTTGTTCCTCATTTAAACGAGACCGGAACATTTTCGTTTCGACATAATGAAAACCGCACTACACTTCAGTGAACTTTAAAGCTAATGATGAGTATCAGGCTTTTGAATGAAAATGAAAATGTGATTCGTTTCGTAATTAATGTATGGATAAAGGGTCGTATTAAAAATCTTTTTATTCAAATTTTGACATACAATTTAAGAATTATAGACAGGACATAAAGTTTGAAAAATAGAAGTTACTGGGAATAAATAGTTCTTGAATGATGCAAATTAGGCAGACACAAGGTGATCAGAATACTTACTATAGGAGAACTGGAAGCATGTTATCTAATAATAAAAATAATAAAACATCACACTCAGAGCCCCTAACTAGGAAGAACCTGTATCTAGGGTGCCCGAAATACACACAGAGACGAAAATCACACCCAGACCGGAAACAAACATCTATATTAATCACATCAATATACGCCCCGCCCGGGAATCGAACCCGGGTGCACACGCTTACTCAGTCAGTATATTGTCCATGCTGGAGTTTTCTTTTAGAACGTTAAAGTTGCTCTTTTTATAAAACTTGTGTATGTTTCTATTACTTATCTATACAAATATTATAAAGAGGAAAGATTTGTTTGTTTGTTTGTAACGAATAGGCTCCGGAAATACTGAACCGATTTGAAACATTCTTTCACTGGTAGGAAGCTACATTAACCCCGAGTGTCATAGGCTATATTAGATTTTCAAAAAAATTAGGGATCCTTATATTACCTAAACTCAAATAATATAACCCAAGGTGCAATATTTTTTCCGTTGTTTACATATTTTGACAGGTGTTTTGTTGTTGTTTGTTTTTTATTCGGCCATTCTGAGCAGTCAAAAGAACATAGTCTATAGAGCCAAGCCTTTTGTAGTATCTTATATTCTATGGCGTAACGAAGTAAGCCGGGAAAGCTCGTCCATAATATTTGTGATACTAAAATGTTTTAGGTAAAACCAATCTTTTTTTAAATACTGAACGTTCTTCTACTTGCGGCATTTAAAAAAAAACGAAAACAAAAGCCGACATTCATAAAATAATATATACTTTATGAACGTACCTAGATGCCATATTTAACTTTCGTAATCCCACGCAACCACTCCACAGTCAAAACATTAAAAGCTCACGCAAAAGCTCTGAGGACTCGAAGTTTTATGAACACTGATTGAGTTCGACATATTTCGTCAAAGCTCAAATATAGAGCTGTGCGACTTTCAGACATCTTTAGCGAGTTTCTCGTGATATTAGAGTTGCCAGGTGAGTTGTGACGTCACAACCTGCCACCCCGCCCTGTTATGTTGCCAGGGTAAAAACCTCGGACATTTGTATGATAGTATGTAGAGAAACTAACTATAACACTAGCGGCCGTAGCATGACCAATCATTTGTCGAATCTTTATGTCACTTTCGCTCCCTTTTTTTAAAAAACTAAATTGATTTTCATTATAAAAATAAAAGTTCTTAAAAAAAATACGAAAATAAGCGACTACCTACGTATTGCCTGCACTCAGTTCGCTATTGATGGCCACTCACGATAATTACTGCCTCGAAAAGCTCGCTGAGCTTTATTGAGCTTCCTGTGTAAGTTGCTAACAAGTTCAGTGGAAACTAAAAGTAAAATTTTTAGTAAGTACTCGCTGCTTTATTATTAAACACTTTTAAATTCTATGTTAGGTAATAATCTTAAAAAAATATACAAGTTTAGTCAAATTTTTTTTTTATGAATTTACTACAATTACTCTGTCCCTTCTGTATAATAAACTAGAGGCTGCCCCGCGGTTTTTCCCGCGCAGATTTCTCATAAACACAAAATTCCCGTTTTTTCCCGTTCCCGTGGGAATTTCATGAAATCCCTTCTTAGTGCTCACCTACACTCCCTAAGGAACCTATATGCAAAATTTCAGACCGCTACGCCCAGTAGTTTCGGCTCTGCGTTGTCGGTCAGTCAGTCAGTCAGTAACGGAAGAGTTTTATATTATACTAGAGGCTGCCCCGCGGTATTTCCCGCTTAGATTTCTCATAAACACAAAAATCCCGTTTTTTCCCGTTCCCGTGGGAATTTCGGAAAATCCTTTCTTAGTGCTCACCTACACTCCCTAAGGAACCTACATGCCAAATTTCAGCTTTGTACGCCCAGTAGTTTCGGCTCTGCGTTGTCTGTCAGTCAGTCAGTCAGTAACGGAAGAGTTTTATATATATTGATTGATGTGATGCCTTTTTTCGTCTAGATTGCAGGAAATTCTTGTGAGGGACAATTCATTCTTAAAATAACATGAATTCATATGAAATTCTTTATATATATAAAAATTAATCGTGGTTCGTTAGTCTCGCTAAAACTCGAGAACAGCCGGGGCTATTTAGCTGATTCTGGTTTTGAATGTTTAAGTAATCTAGGGAAGGTTTAAAAGGTGAGAAAATATAGAAAACAATTTATTTTACTAGGTTCAGTTTTTCGTTTGCATATTTTTATTTCTTAATTAGCCTATTCTGGCCAGGCAAAGGAACATAGTCCGTACAGCCAAGATTTTAGTGGCTTCTAAGGCATTATGGAGTTTGCCGGGTCAGCTAGTGTCAAATAATAATATATCAATTGATTTCTAAAATATAATAGTTTCTAAGAAATGCAAAATTTAACAGTTAGAGAGAAAGCATATCCGTGAAGCTTTGAGCTCGTGCATCCGTTTCAAATCAAGAAGCACTAGACACGAGCTTGTTCAAAGCCAACAATTAAATACGTGTTGGTATTGCAGAGAGCTTCCGAAAGCGCATTGTTCCGAGCTTATCTGCTGACGGGAGCTTTCGGGACTCGCTGCGGAGACGTTTTGTTACAAGATTGGGAAAGCTTACGTAGAGGAAAATATCGAGTTCTTTTGTGGATTGTGAAAGCACGTTTACTCCCTTCGCGTGTTAAGTTGAATAACAAGTTTTTTACAAGCTTTCTATTTCAAGGATTTAGTATTTGGTTGATTTCAGAAAGAAACTTTGTTGCACGCCATTTTGGTTATTTTCTGTCTTTCGTTGACATTCTTTTAAAGAAATCTCATTTATTTTCAAGTATTCCTTATCTGCTAAAACATCATTATCCTATAGCTCGTTTTAGATCCATAAAGATGGGTTTAACTTTACAAAAGCTATACGTATTGTTTCAAATTTATATTTAAAGTGTTCCAGATTTAAATATTTGATAGGTAAAATTTTACGGCATTGTCTTTATTATGGTGATAACCATCTCTTTGGACAATGTCGGTGGAATGAAGCGGGGTGGAAGGGGGAGGTGGGGCGGGGTGCGGGCCGGCCGAGCTCGAGCGGCATGAATACCAACCTGAAAATATGCCACTTTTTATTTTTTATCGGAAAATATCTTCAAATAATTTCCAGCTATTTCATAAAAAGCAAAACAAACTTATTTGCACAATACTGTATTTTTAAGCGAATACGGTAATTTTAAACGCTGATAAAACAAACGAATTTAAACATTTGGACAAGTAGAGCACATGGAGCACAAAATTATAGAGTAAAAATGAATTTATTGATAACAAATCTTTACTTTTTAGTTTAAAACAGCACTTTGTCATTTTTAATTAAAAAAAATAAGAGATAACTCAAGCCTTTGTCCAAGTTAAATAATTAGTAACAGGCAGTAATGAAGTAGGTTCTATAAAGCTCAACGTTTTTTTAATAATGCTTCAAAAAATGTGCTGCTAAAATCTGTTAAAATAAAGTATTCAGACGCCCGGCGAGATATAATTTATATTGATGGAATTTCGCTTCAGCAGATTATTTACTCAAAAACTTTTTATTATTTTTTAAATGGAATGCTTTCGTTGCGGTGCCCTTTTGCCTTTCAGAACCACTTTCAGGGCCCTTTTTTTTAATAGAGTTATCCCAAGCAATGTGTGCATGCAACGCTATTTAACTTATAAATAAGCTTTTTAATATTCACATATCTTAAAATTTCGCTATGTCAAATTTTTAAGCGTTAATATTTGTTTTAAGCCATCCTTTACTTTCGCTACGCATTTTTGCTCATAATTGTATTTTTAACTCAATTATAACACGTTGGGATTTATTTTATTTATTAAATGGGATACAGAAGATATAATCGAAAAAAAATCTCTTGCAATTTTTTTTATCTGCTATATCAGTCTTCAATGTTTGTTTCCTGTCTGGGTCTAATGTTCGTCTTTGTATTGTTTCCGTCACCCTAGATACGGTTCTTTCTAGTTAGGGGCTCTTAGTGTGATGCGTTATTATTATTATAAGGTGGTAATTCTCGGTACGGCGCTAAATTCAAATTTTTTCGTGTTTTTTATTTATTCTGGCGAAAGTACACATTTTTAATAAAGTTTAAATGAATTCGCGTATGTAAAAAACCATCTCCCACATTGTAATACAACGTTTTTGGAAGACAGACCTACTGATTTTGTGTCTAAGGGGTAAAAGGCCAAATATCAAGTAACTCTGTCTTTCAAAAACAATATATCACAATGTGGAAGATAGGTTTTTACGTACGCGAATTCATTTCAACTTTGTTATAGATGAATACTTTCGCCAAAATAATAAAAAAACGTGATAAAATTTGAATTTCACGCCATACCGAGAGTTACCGCCTTAATATTAATACTCGTTTTTTTAAAAATCAAATTTTGATCTCTGTATAAAATTAACAAAAAAAAATACATCAAGCGTATAGCGAACAAATTTCATAAATACAGCGATTTTTTATATTGAATTAATGTCGAGAGAACAGTTTATTAGATCATAAAACTGGATCATATCATACAAACAAAATACCGATATAAACCGTTGTTTACCTGTGAACCTTTTGGCTTGTTAACTTGCAAACATTTGCCTATACCGAGACTGCTCGGTGGCAAATAAATTAACTGGAGCAACCCGACGCAAACAAAATAACAGTATCGACTGAAATTAAAATCAACCGACCGAAATCTATTCGAAATCAGATACGTTTATTGTTTTTAATCTGAAAAAAAAAAAGTTATAAGAAGAATATCATACATTAATTTTTTTTAGATTAACATTGTTGTTGTGTCTTTATAAGCCGCGGCCGAACGGATTCAATCTCGCATATATTTATGTACGAAGTGGAGATAGCTTATACAACGGCCGCCATTTTTAGATCGTCTCTTTATGTGCGCAGGTTATACCATTCTTACTGATACAATAGAATAGAACGAGTAAATCGTATGAAAAATATATTCTACAAGCCGTTTTAACATAAAACATATTTTTTCTTAATTTCAGTGGAAATACTTGCCATTGTTTAGTCACTTAAGCAAATAAAAATCTTATTTCTTATTTCCAAAATATTTGCAAAATTAAAAAAAAAATAGTTAAATAGTTTTTTTTTAATATTTGGACAGTTTGGTCTCCGTCTAGCCAGTATTATACAAAACCTAACTCTCTACACAATCCATCAGAATAGCAAAGCCCGGCAAAGTTTAATGTTTCATTCTGCTCTATTTCTTAATTCCCGCATATAAAATTTTTAATCAACACATGAATGTACCTATTGTTTGTTGTGCAGGTGTCATGGATCCGTCACCGCGACCTGCACATCCTCACAGTGGGCGGTTACACGTACACCTCGGACCAGAGGTTCCAGGCTGCGCACACGCCGCACGCCGACGACTGGACGCTGCAGGTGAGCGAGACAGATAATATATCCATCTCTTTTTAGCATTATCTTTCTCTATGTATTGCCGTGGCTGGTCCGTGGGGGATGGGGCCGTCAGAAAGAAAGAAAGAAGCATTTATTTACAACAACATTGACAAACACAATAAAACGTTAAATCCAAAAAATATATAGAAACACAATAAGAATTACAATCAACAAAAATACAGTTAGAAGCCAAAAAGATAATAAAAATTTGAAGAAGTCTCCATAGTTTTTATTGCCTCTTTTTTTTTTTCATAACAACCGAGGAACGTCAGATCACTGTGTTCGACATAGAAGATCTAAGTCTGAGGCGTTTATTGTTTATTTTCTTTATCAAAATATTTTATAGGACTACTAGGACCGGTATATAGACCGGTCGGTATGGCGATCTTTGAAGGAGCCTTTATCCAGTAGTGGACATCTTTCAGCTGGGAAGATGATGATGGTGATGGCGATGATAATGATAATGGTAATGGCGATGATAATGGTAATGGTGATGGTAATGAAAGTTGTGATTTTGCCCGGCAGGTGAAGTGGGCGCAGCAGCGCGACGCCGGCGTCTACGAGTGCCAGGTGTCGACGCAGCCCGTGCGCTCCTTCTTCGTCACACTGCACGTTGTCGGTCAGTCACGCACTTTATTTATTTATTATTTAAGACGATATACGAGAAATAAATCAAACGACCGAGGATCAAAGGATGTCCTTTTTCCTCAAACATACTGAGGGAAAAGGACAGTCATATGGCAGTCGCCCACATCGGTTACTACATTTTATTGGAAAAAGTAATAAATATTAAATATCTTTTTAATTATTACTTTTAAATCAAATTTGAATTACCAGAATTTGATTTTGTTTATTATCATTATTCCTAGGTAGTTTCAACAAAAATTAGTTAGTAATTTCGAAGAACTAGCTCTTCCCAATTTTTGGAATGGTTATCTTTGACGAAATAATATATTGAGGTTTTTTGATTCCACTAGTGTTTTTCAATTATAAAAAACTTTGTTATATCCTCAAAAACGTTACATTAAAATTCCAGATCTTTACCTTTTATAGATTAGAGAATTACTTGATTTAACAAAACCTTTAAAACTCATAAAGCATCTTAATCAAACTAATTGCGTAAAAACATCGCAAAACTAGCAAGACTGGCTGGTTTTAGTGAAACACTCCCTGACCATATCAGCTCTATTACTCAGCATAATATGAAAAAGTCCACGATGAAACAATACTACGCGTTATTCAAAAACGCTTTCTAAAATCAGCTCTCACGTTTAGCGAGTGGTGAGCGTGACATTGAAACTAGCCTTAATAAATTGCTACTTGCAGTAACATTATACAATACTGCGGCAGTAACATGACAGACAATTTGTCGAATTTGTCGTATCTATCTGTCACTTTTGTCGATCATCTCCATAATTTTTTCCTGCATTGAAATGTCAAAAGCGATTAAAAGTGACAGTTAGATTCGACAAATAGTCCGTCGTGCTGCGGGGGCAATGCGGGCAGCATGACGGACAATTGGTCGAATTTGTCGTATCTATCTGTCACTTTTGTCGATCATCTCCATACATTTTCCCGCATTGAAATGTCAAAAGCGATTAAAAGTGACAGTTAGATTCGACAAATAGTCCGTCGTGCTGCGGGGGCAATGCGGGTAGCATGACGGACAATTGGTCGAATTTGTCGTATCTACCCGTCACTTTTGTCGATCATCTCCATACATTTTCCAGCATTGAAATGTCAAAAGCGATTAAAAGTGACAGTTAGATTCGACAAATAGTCCGTCGTGCTGCGGGGGCAATGCGGGTAGCATGACGGACAATTGGTCGAATTTGTCGTATCTACCCGTCACTTTTGTCGATCATCTCCATACATTTTCCAGCATTGAAATGTCAAAAGCGATTAAAAGTGACAGTTAGATTCGACAAATGGTCCGTCGTGCTGCGGGGGCTGGTATCAAATTTTACAAGGGAAATCACTTTCTGTCAGCATAGATATCAAAATCGATTTCCTAGCCCGGAGCGGTCGCGCGCACCGTGAGTGCAATTTGCACTTGATACGTGCGAAAATATATATATCTTTTCTAAATAATTCTTAAGGAACATTAGGTAACATACACTAATAACTTTAGATATTTGGTTGCCTTGCCCAATTTTGAAGTAATATTGTCGGACGTTAATATAAATTACCTAATATTATACTTTTCTGAATTCTTAAAACTAAAGTACACTGCTTAGTATAGGCATTTAAGAGCCAGTTTACAGCGATGCTAGCGCCATTTGCGAAAAAAATTAATATCTTCTAAACTAAGGCAAATATCAAAAATGTGGCACTGCATGACACTAGATAATGTAGCCTAGTATTTTTTGAGCACAGCAAAGTAGTCCTAAGTAAAATAAAACATAGATTGTTGCCAAAAGTGGCCACTTTTATCAACACTTTGTAGCTTTCTTTGGTTTTCAACCTAAAAGCTGTACAGAAGTGCCCTAAAAATACTAGGCTACATTATCTAGTGTCATACAGTGGCACATTTTTGATATTTGCCTTAGTATTAGAAGATATTTTTTTTTTTCGCAAATGGCGCTATCATCGCTGTAAACTGGCTCTTGACACTTGAAACTAAGTAAATAGGCGACAAAACACGTAGGTATTGAAATAATCGAACACACTTTTATACATTATTTATGAAGATTCACAGCTTTTATGTCAACGTAAGGTACATTATGTCTCACACACACGTGTATGTACGAAATACGTGAGCTGAATTTTTAGTTTGTCAATTCGGCTATGGAAAAATAGGATTTTACTCTTTACGACATTTTCATCTGTATTTGGGTTATAATGTGTTAAGATTATCACTGCTCTTTTAGCTAAACAATCAAGTCAAAAAATATAAACGGTCCAAATCATTAGACTACTTAAATTCTGTACCTCGGATTTCCTATTTAACTTTAGATCTGACGTTATAGTGGAAAGGTCGTTAGATTTGACTTCTTTACATAGCAATTGAGATTTTTTCATGAGAACCTCTGAATGAGAGAGTATTTCCGGACCCCGGATACAGTATGTACAGACTAGAAGCACTAAAAAAGAGGCTTCCGGAAATTAAATTTAGTTTAACTTTTTACAATAAACATCACAAAATCAATAAAAAAATAACATCAACAAACTAACTTTATTTTTTCGCTGACCAGATAAACAATTTTATAAATATAGTTTTTGTAGCAGAATTTGTTGTTAAACTAACTTTTTTTTTTATCTATTTAATTTTAAAACACAAATTATAGAAAAACAGAATTCTGAGGCGCCATTAGAGAGGTTTACACCAAGTTTATTCCGTCAGAAATTCAGCTAGTCCTCTCATTAAAGAGTGGCTTTTCAGTAGTCCTTATTTGGGTGGATATTTTAATTTGCAGTTAGCTAGCTCTGAAAAGCGAGCCGACTATTTAATCGCTGCTATTTGCGAAGCGCTCTCCGCGGCGGCCGTTGTCGCAGTAGCAGTTTACCAGTGTTGCCAACTCGGATTTTTAAAGAGAGCTAAATTGAATGTCAAAAAACTAGCTAGATTTTATCAGAAAAAGGAGCTGAAGAATATTAAAGTACATTTTGGCTATGAAAACAAACTTTGATCCTTATTTTGCGCCGTCACTTTAATAATATCGAGGTAAAATCTTAATACTATTTTCCCAGCAGCCGAAATTATTTAGGGAAATACCCAAAAGTTAAAAATAGCGCAATTGTAGAATAACCATATACCTACACGACTATAAAGTCAATGTTGACATTTTGGCTATAGAAACAAGTATTTTGAGCAAAAATAATACAAAAAAAAGTTATTCGTAGTCTAACTGAAAAAATTAATACTAGAATTCTGCCGTCCTTGCGATAACCACAGTAACTATGTTTGAGTTCATTTCGAGAAAAATGAGCTCAAAGTTTAAAATTTTGTTTTTTGGAATAACTCCTGAAATAAACATCCTAGCAATATGAATCTTTTATGAGCGTAAAGAGCTTAAAAAACATAATCTATCCATTTGCTAGAAATGGCAGAAACTGCATAAATTACGGCTTAAATCGCAAAAATGTGTTTTTGCTTAGGAATATGTAAATAAAATACTATTGTTTCCTAACCATAAGCGCAGTAAAACTCGTACTTACTTCACTTATCGTTAGGAAAAGTCGCTACTGTAAGCCTTTTTTATAAAAAAATGCAAGTTTCCTAATGATAAGCGCAGTAACTTCAGTGTAAAAAACTTATGTCAAAGTTTAAACATTTTTATTTCCCTTTTCCTTTAAGTTTATTGTTTCCTGAATAGATCCTAACCTGCACCCATTATCTACAAATGAAATAAAAGTATTAGTATACGATTAGCTTTTTGTTTTTAATATTAAAAAGATGAACTATAAAAATTTGACAGGACCTACTAACAAAAAGGCCCTTCAAAGGCTACATGCATCAAAAATCGCGCCAACCATCGGATGCATCTGTCAGCCGCAGCTTAGGACCTTCCCGATGGCCCGCAGGAGCACCGACACAAGACACCCGAACTTAAGGTGTCTTAAGTTACTACAAATACTTACATTCAAAATCTCAAGGGCAAACTATAAAGTTGCTAATCATAAGCACAGTAAATCTAAAACTACTGCGCTTATTATTAGCATTGTCTTAGTTTTTTTGTGTGCTCACTCCATAGTATTTCATCTTACTGTTGTTATCGTTAGGAATGAATAAGTTTCGAGTAGGTGTATTCCAAATAACTAAAAAGTAACTATAGTTACTAAAATAATGACTAGTAATTTATAAATTTCAGGCCGAGTTACTGCGCTTTTCGTTATTGTGCATTTTTTTAAAAACCTAGTTCCCGTAGGAATTAAGAAAAGTTTGTTCGAGAGAGTTGTAGATCTTAAATTGCTGATTCCGAATATGTATCTAACTCAATTTCGACCAAAACCCTAGTTACTGTGGTTATCACAAGGACGGCAGAATTGTTAAAAAAGAAAAGCAAAACTATTTTTTTTTGAGTTAGCCAAGACGATTGAGAGCTAAATCTAGCTGAAAAACTCGCGAGTTGGCAACACTGAATTTTAGCATATTTATTAGAGCGGACGAGCGTGCCGGGCATTAATGCGGCGATCGCTGTAAACCGAGATAAAAGCAGAAAACGGACAATCCGATTCGTCAGCGCGTATTGTATTTGCCTAAATAAATGTATCGAGTCGCCGCGTGCGGGCCGACTGTTTGTTTCTATTTTATGACTCGTGAACCGCTTTAGGATTGCTTTTTAGAGTAGCCTACCGTGTACGTATGGTCGGACGGAGCGCTTTGAAAATTATTTTTTTACAAACTAGCTGTCCCGGCGAACTTCGTATCGCGCCTTACAATTCTTAAATTAACTTTTCGGCCATTTTTCCAAATTTTTGTCTATGGTCGCGTGCGCCCTAGACTGTAGTACCAAAGAACTAGAGCAATTTTTCAATACAGAAAAACCGGAAGTGTTACGCCGTCCTAGACCGCCACAGTACGTTGTTTTTAGAGAACAAATTATTTTCTTCTTTCTTATATAAGATTGGCATAAAAAGTTCGGCAAAATAACCAAGAAAAAAACTTTACAAAGATTGCGAATGTAGTAATCTGGCGAAACCGAGTGCTGCCTTCACTCCACCTGCATGCATATAGGTCTGTTCATTTATATTTCTGGCGCGTCCGCGTGTTGTTTGAGCTCGTGCCAGCTTCTAGTTCCTTCAACTTTGGAACTTGGAGCAAGGAGGTTGCTATAAGGAGGTTCGTTATGCTCTGTCAAGTCTGCCAGGCCAGCCAGGACGTCGCGGAGTTGAACATAACGATCGAAAGATCACCCGTGACCCCCTTGCCAACAGCCGAGATGGACACCGGCGGGGTTTTAGTGGGTGCGAACCCCACATAACCCTGCGACTCCCCCCGGGGTGGCAGGGTACTCGTTAGGAGTTTCCCCGCCTAAAAAAAAAAAGGCCAGCCAGGACAAAGCTCGAAATTGAGAATTTGCTTTTTGTTTAAATAAATCTACTATCTGCTATATCATAGTATAAAACAAAGTCACTTCCCGCGTCTATCCCTATGTATGCTTATATTATATCTTAAAAACTATGCAACAGATTTTGATGATAGAGTGTTTCAAATGGAAGGTTTTTATGTATAATACATGCACAACATAAAAACAAGTAAGGCGGTATAAAGTTCGCCGGGTCGAATAGTAAATTTATAAAAAGATTCCAAATTCAGTTATTTAAAAATACTTTTATTAAACAAATCCACTTTTTACTGAAATTATTTTGAAAACTCTTTTGATAACGCTTCATTATATTTTTCGAAACTATACATCATTAAATAAATGATCTTAAGTTTCTTTTTGTTAACCTAACTGAAGGCTTAAAAAGTTTGAAAACACATGTCTTTAGGTCGAAAAAATAGTTTAATATCCTGCCGCAGCGCGTGTGATGTTCTATAAGCCTCCATTACCCGCAGTAATATCTGATGTTTCGACAGATTGCGACGACGTGTACCAGCGGATGTTTTCCGACGCAGGTCTGTCTGTCTGTTCGTTTGTCTGTGCTGCTTCAACTACTAATCGCAGTTTGTCTTCATTACGTGCAGGCTGTAAAACGTGTTATTTATTCACTGCCGGATTGTTTTCTGCTGTACTCTGTACTAACATAGATTTATTGTATGGCGTGTATTCGTGCGCCACTTTTAACTGCGGCTTCAATTTGTCAGTTTTCAGTGTGTGTGTGTTTTTTTGTGTGTGTGAGTTTTTCATTGTTTCAATTCAACTAAACTGGATTTTCGTGTGAATACTAACATTTTGTTGTGCTGTTTGTTTTTGCGACCGGTGTCGTTATATTGTTATCAAGATCGTTGATACTTTTTAAATACCTTGTTTTATACGTTTGATCAGTTCTGTCTAAATTCGAACTATTATGAGTATTTTTCTAACACCCTTTGGCAAAATATTTACAACAAGTTGTGATAATATTTGTAACAACAACTAATTAGAGTAAACATAGACAGCTTGCTGTAAACGGAATTATTTATAAAGATAATAAAACCAAAATAATTGTTATGTCAGAAAGCTTAACTAGAAAAATAATGTAATTTTAAGAATTCTAAATAATTCTTGTCGTAATTAAGACGAAAATTCTGGGTCACAGCCATCCCTCGCTCCTGATCGAGTCTTGAGATAATTATTCCTCATCTAAAGATAATAATTATTCTTATTCACAGTGAAAAGTATTTAAGTGAAACACAATGTATTAAAGAAAAAATTTATATACCTACTGGTTGTTTCTGATAAGGCTGTAATAAATGGGTATTCAGCTCACCATACCCTAACAACTTTCAACATGGGTCGGAAAAAAAAAAAATTTGAAAAACGGGCTGTTCCATACATTGGTTCGATCAGCTGTCGGGGTCAAAATGTACGATTAGAGCTTATTTTTGTTTTGAGATTTTGCCCTATTTTGCTTTGGGAAGGTTTTTTTTATTTTGCTTTAGGTTTGGTGAGCTGAAGCTTCATTTGATTTGGTAAGTTTTTTTACAAAAATAGGAGATAGTTTTTAGCCTACAGATATAAAATATTTATAGCATCAAATTTTTTCAAATTCACTTTTAAAATTAAAATAACGCAAAACAGGGTCTGATAATGGGAAACGAAAACTCATAAACTAACTTTAGCTACCTACTTAACCTTAACATCTCGCGAAGCTTAGCAAAGTTATATCAAAGGCTAATCAAGCATCTCGCGAACTACAACTTAACTTGTTACTAAGTCGACACCTAAACAGCAACTTAAAATAAATACCTACATCTGGGGGCATAAAGTTTGTTTTTCTTATCTTGTTTGGAAGGGATCGCGTCGCGGCCCCGGGCGGACGAAAACATCGCAAATCTCGGCTTACGGCTTTGTCAGTCAGTGGAAACTTTTGTTCGATGTTCTGTGAATGTGTTAGCTAGAAGTTGGTTGTCAACCGGTGTGCCCTGGTCCCGAAAGTCAAGTATTGGCCTAAGAAGCAAGAGAGGTGTGGGAACTGTCATATCTAACTGAGCAGCTATAACTAAGTATAGTATTAAAAGAATAATTAAAATAATATTCTGGAAAACCCGATCGTATCTTCATACTAAAAGTTCATAAAAATTAAACGTTGAATAAATGATTTAAGTAGTATTAAAAATCGATTAAAATAAAACAGATATTTCTCAAATTCAAAAATTTTGGTTTTGAAATTTTCGCTCTAAAATCGAAGAGACTATTTTATTACTATCGCCAATGGTAATTTAGCAAAATAGAATTGAAAAGGCTTGTTTTAAAATTAAAATTTTGATCTCAGTTAATTTAGACAAAGGATAACTGAGCCTTAATGGTACATTGATTTGCCTTCAACGATTCCACGTCTCAACTGATCGTAACACTGATCCACACTACTGAGTTGATCTTCAGCTATCTAGTCTATACCACAGAAGACCTCTAATAGTAGTTCTATACTCAGTAGCTTTAGCCTGGAAATAGGTAGATTTACAAGGCAACTAGGACTTTCTATCAACGAAAGATAATAAGTAGTTTCCAACAACAGACCACGGTTGCAGTAAATCGAGAGTAAAGCAAGAAGCTGATTCCACTGCGGAACGAGCAGGTTTCGGTAACCCGGATAATGGAACAGCAAATTCAATTAGCTTGCACTCTGTTTGCCAATTATCGATAAACTCACACCTCGGCAGTTTTTAATTTTGTTTTCTTTTTAAGTATCAAATTAAGCGGCTGATTGGGCTCTGTTGTGTGAACTGCTGCTTTTGAAATACTCAAATTAAGAAGATAAAAATAAAAAGTATTTATTTTATAAATGATCTGTGTATCTTACCTTTTTTTGCCGGGGGAACTCCTAACGAGTACCCTGCAGCCCCGGAGGGAGCAGCAGGGTTATGTAGGGTTCGCACCCACTAAAAACCCGCCGGTGTCCATCTCGGCTGTTAGCAAGGGGGGCACGGGAGATCTTTCGATCTTTATGTTTAACTCCGTGACCCCTTGAAGCATTGGCTCTTCGGCCTCTTCTCGGGGAGACATAGTGATCGTCCCCCCGGAGCATTGATTTCCATCACTCAACGATGGAATCGGGACACCGCGTTTCGTGGTCCTTCTCGGTAAATAACCTAACCTAACTAAAAACGCAGTGTCCTATATCGCACAACGCGAGGTGCTTCAGGGTCGCCCTGATATGGCTTCAGGCAAATCACACTAATATTATAAAGGCGGAAGTTTGTGAGTGTGTATATTTGTTACTTCGTCACGTCTAAACGGCTGGAGCGATTTCAATGAAATTTGGTATGGAGTTAGATGCCACCCTGTATTAGCTCAAAGGCTACTTTTTACTGCTGTAATGAACCGCGGGTAACACTGCGGGGCACAGCTAGTGATATATAACCTACAGTCCACAGGAGCACAGATCAACCCAAGTAACGGACACTGTACGAAGACTACACCATCATGCGACACGAGCCAGAAAAAACGTAGCTTCAATAAACACAAACTAACCGTTATATTCATCAAGATACAGTACATTTTAAGTAGCTTTACTGGAGGTCTACTTCTCTGGTTTTCAGTATGGTAAATACGTGACATCCAGTCTAAATTGACATGCGTCAAATAACTAAAATGCTCTTTAACTTTTTTATGAATAACAGGGTAAGTAGATAAGCTTTCTAAATAAAAATAGCGGAATATTATAACCAGTATCGTCAAATTAGGTTATATTGATAAGGTGCCTACTGACAAAAAGGGATTTATTTCGGGCGAGCGCTTAGAACCGAAATCACGGCCCTCTTATAGAAAAGCGACGAGTCGTAATGGAATTACGGGAACAGGCGCCGTTTCCTAACCTAAATTTGTAAAATAAACCAATAAATTGTATTTACTTTGCGGCCTGATAGCTAGCTCTGAGAATTACCTTCGAGCAAATAGACGTACAATACGCGCCTAGATGAGTCAGGGGATATCTAGAGTAGGGATGCTCGATGTTCATCGATGTTAAGAGACAAAACATTGATGTTTTTACATCGATCTTCCGTTATATCAAACATCGAAACATCGATGTGGCGTCGTAACATCGATTTCACAAACATTTTATCGAAGTCAGGGCCTTGAAAGAAATCGATTTCTCAAAGTTTTGAACAACCCTCAACAAAATCTGTAATCTATAAAATAAACGCATCCACAGATTATTTTATCAATTTCTGAAAGCAACGAAACATGAAAAAAAAAACATTTGCCAACTCTTATCAATGTCTGTAAAAAAACATCGATTTTACCTGACATCGATGTTTTTGGCTCGATGATCATCGAACATCGATGTTGAGCTATCGATGTTAACATCGATGTTTTCTCAACATCGAGCATTCCTAATCTAGAGCGGCTGATTTGATTTAAGCTTACCTTATCTTTGTTACACTGGAACCACTGTTCAAATAAAAGAGGATTTTAATAATATTATATTTATTGTCTTAGCCGAAAAGAAAAGAAGTTCATTGATAGACATAGGCAAACAGATCACCGCAAAGATAGGGGGTTTTTTAATATTTCTTACAGTTGGCGATTGCAGTATGTCAGTTTGAAATTTTCAACAAGTGACATTGCTGTCCTTTGAATATTCATTTAGTCGCTTTACGATACCCAGGCAGGAAGGAGTTTGGGTGGGGAAATTCTACGCCACGTACATTGTTTTTTTTTTCCTATAAAATACCTAAAAATATGCTGATTTTGGAAATTATTTAATTTTGAAAGAGCTTCGGAGTCACAGTATATGTATAATCACTGTCAACTTAACCCTTGAAGGCACATAATCAATATATATATGACGGAGCAGCAGCATGAAACAGGATCAGGATGATCAGGATCCTCAGGATTGCCGGCCATGGGTAACTCGAGCGATTATTTAAACAACGTCTCACTGAAGATTACTTTTATTGTTACAAACTTAATTTAAATACACGGACGATAAAACAGACAAACTAGTGCTGTTCGGACGGCGTCCAGGCCAAGAATGCCCAGTCCGCTCCCGCCGCTGCAACACGAGAATGTCCAGGCCCGCCAAACGGTTGAAAGGTTGGTAGGCCTGCGTTTCATCGACCAATCAGCAAGCAGCGTCAGTTCTGCCAACATGGCGCATGGGACCACGACCACTTCCGGTCGTTTTGTGTTTCTTCCGCTCCGACACGGCCATCACTGACCATCACCCGTCCTCGGGTGGATTCCTGTAAACAAAACCACAGCAAAGTACCACTGTTCGGCTATCCTGATTTCAACAATGTTGCAACAGTTCCAATAAAACCAGCTTAGATTTTCCTTTATTTTAACAAACTCCAATTATGATAACATTAAAACCATTACAACACGATTACAGGAGAAACATCACTACAAGGTGTACCAGAGCAGCATGTGTATTCACAGAAAACAAATCTCAATTAGCAAATTCATAATCAGTCTCAAACAACAACTCCATAGAATATCAACTACCAGTCCTTCGGTAGTATCTCCGTATAACACAGTCCTTCGGTTATACAACAACTTAACTACCAGTCCTTCGGTAGAAAGTAACAACACAGTATGGCTCAGTCATTCGGCCACACCACTAATAGACTACCAGTCCTTCGGCAGTATCTCCGTATAACACAGTCCTTCGGTTATACAACAACTTAACTACCAGTCCTTCGGTAGAAAGTTACAACACAGTATGGCTCAGTCCTTCGGCCACACCACTAATAGACTACCAGTCCTTCGGTAGCGGTCTCAATGTAAACCAGTCCATCGGTTTACAAGGCATTCGAGTCGGTTTGATCACTATCAACAGAGACATAGATTGAATCAAATTTAGGTGGCACTTGCTGGTCTGGTACCCTTACATACAGGGTCATGGGGGTACTTATAGGTTCGCGTAGTAGTGAGAGACTTAAGCAAGTACCTATCCTACCATTGTATTTCTTTACTAACAGCGCCAGACTCGCGAAAGAAAAACTACTTTAAGGAATAATATCTCTTCGCTCAATAATTCGTCTACTCGGTTCCGCATCACTTGCCTTTTTTTGGGCTAAGCTACACTTCCTATCATTAACTCAAGAGGGTGAAATTCACAAAACGATGCGAAT